>BSAI01000207.1:23845968-23885545 GCA_036245035.1 Adrianichthys oophorus
TAGGTTTGCATTACGATTTGTTGTTTACATTGCTCTTGTTAGATCCAGTTCCTCTTTTACCTTAACCAAATCCCACATTTTCACGAATAAAAGGTTAAGGAAATCAAAGACAACAAAAGCAGCCACAAACATCAAGACAGGCCAAGTTTGTAAGACATAAAGTCATTAAATAGTCCTGCTCTTCTTATTCAGATGCAGTCTGTACTTTATGGACTGTTGTCCTAAAATACAAGTACAAGTTTTAAGTAAAGCTTTTGTGGCCAGAAGTTCCTTTAAAACATTATTTGTCTGATCTGAACTGTAACCTTAGATATTAACACATAAATGAAATGAAATCTGTCATATTAACAATCAGATGTGTCACACAAAAACAGTAAGTTAAACACCTTAATGTGATCCACAAAAGCCTGTAAGCGATGCTTAAACACTGGGCTCATACACAGGGAAAAGCATGTTTATGTTGCACTGCTGCGTTGATGCTGAAATGTCACATATTCAGCAGAATCAAAGGGAAGTTACTCACCTCGGCTCTTGTGCAGGGACTGCTTTTACCTGCACGGAGAGAAGACAACTATCAGAACATGCAGCAACCTCATTTACAAATGCATAGAAACATTGTTCAGCTGCAGTTGATGAAGTCAAAATTAAAAAATCAACTCAAAAACAAAAAAATGCCACTTTTTTAGTCTCAGTAGTAAACAAATTTGAATAATGTGAAATAGTTTCACATTTTTAATTAAAAAAAAGAAAGCTTCCATTTTTAAAACGATTACTTATAGATTTAATATATTCCAAATCCTTTATTTGTGTAATTTAGATGATTTTGGCCTTTAGATAATAAAATCCTTTAAATCCAGTGTCTCAGCACATTAGCACATTGTGAAAGAATACTAATGTTGGAAACTTATGGTGTCATGTTTTACCTGCAAAGGTTTCCTGAGCTTCAGTTTCTCAGTCTGGGTCAGTACCATTACAATAATAAAGACTGATTTCTAGAGGACAGTCATCAACACCCTTCACATGAAGGCCAACCCTAAAGGTTGAATAAGCTGGTTGTCCACAGAGTGCTGTATCCAATCAGAAAAATAAGAGGGAAAAGTGCGAAAGGAAAAGTTGCAGCAGCTGCATGGATATCCACGGATTGGGTCCCAGGGTGGAAGTTTACACAATCAGTGATGTTTTCGATGTCACACACTATTTTACCAAAAGTACTGGCTCACCTGCTTTGACTCACATGTGAACTGAAGTGCCATCCCATTCCTAACCCATAGAGTTCAATATGATGTGGATCCATCTTTTGCAGCTATTACAGCTTCAACTCCTCTGTCAAGGCTGTCTATAAGGTTGAGGAGTGTGTTTATTGGAATTTTGACCATTCTTCCAAAAGCACATTGTGAGGTCACACACTGATGTTGGTGGAGAAGGCCTGTCTCTCAGTCTCCACTCTAAATCATGCTGTAATTTATCCCAAAGGCGTTCTGTAGGGTTCAGGTCAGGACTGTGTGCAGGCCAGTCCAGTTCATCCACACCAAACTCTGTCATCCATGTCTTTGTGGACCTCGCTTTGTGCTCTGGTGCACAGTCATGTTGGAAGAGGGAGGGGCCGCTCCAAACTGTTCCCACAGGGAGCATGGAATTGTCCAAAATGTTTTGGTATCCTGAAGCATTCAGAGTTCCTTTCACTGGAACTAAGAGGCCAAGTCCAGAAAAACAAGTTCACACTAGAACATGTCTCCACTGCTCCACTGCTTCTGTGTCCAGTGGCGGCGTGCTTTACACCACTGCATCCAACACTTTGCATTGCACTTGGTGATGTGTGTCTTGGATGCAGCTGCTCGGCCATGGAAACCCATTTGTACCCATCTGTGTACTGTACTCGGGCTAATCTGAAGGTAACATGAAGTTTGGAGCTCTGTAGCAGAAAGTCAGCGACCTCTTTGCACTCTGCACTTCAACATCCACCGACCCCTCTCCATCAGTTTACTACCACTTTGTAGCTGAGTTGCTGTTGTTCCCAAACTCTTCCGTTTTGTTATGATAAAGCTGACAGTTGACTGTGGAACATGTTGCACAGGTAGCATCCTATGACAGTTCCACACTGGAATTCACTGAGTTCCTGAGAGCGCTCCATTCTTTCACAAATGTTTGTGTAAACAGTCTGCATGTCTGAAGGCTTGATTTTATACACCTGTGGCCAGGCCAAGTGAATAGGACACCTGATTCTGATCATTTGGATGGTGAGCCAACACTTTTGGTAATATAATTTATCTTCAGCTGGTGTTTGTCCTCTTTGTTTTCTGAAATCCAAAGTCATTGTAGAAATCTGAGCATTCACTGCATATAAGAACTGGACTGAGTGACCCCTCCCCCCTGGCATTCCAAACAGGAAATTCCTGCTGGCTCCAAGAAGCCAAAATCCCATAGACTTCTATAGAGAAATCGACAGCTATTACTCAGTCATTCTATTTGTCAGAATAATCCTTCTTGCTCTGATACTTTTCAGATGTCTCAATAAAATATTGTGTACTCCCACGTGGCCCCCACCTCCAACATTTGAAACCTTTGATTGACAGATTTTGGACCAATCACATCTTACTGGCATCGTCAGACTCCAAAGATGCGAAACAGTGGCCACTGATTTGCCTTCATTTGGTTGGAGCTGGGAGTAATTTTCTTCGGGTGACAACACATTAACTCCGCCCATTTCTCCGTCAATGCACCTAACCTGAACCTAAACGAAAATCTATGGAGTGTT
Organism: Adrianichthys oophorus; assembly: GCA_036245035.1. NCBI lineage: Eukaryota > Metazoa > Chordata > Actinopteri > Beloniformes > Adrianichthyidae > Adrianichthys > Adrianichthys oophorus. Next base: position 23,848,724 of record BSAI01000207.1, read on the forward strand.
GTCAAAAAGAAGACGAGAGAGCCAAGATCCATCAATGCAGAGGACCTGAAGCCAGCTAAACAACCTCAGCTCCATTACACCTCTGCAGAGGCCCAGGCTGATCACTTCTACACCACGGTGTATTGATGCAGTAATAACTAAACACACAACAAATACATAGAAATAAACATACTTTTCAGAAGTAAGACAATTGTGCTAAAAATGTTTTGATCAGCCTGATGTGACCGTTTTTTTTAACACTGGATTTTAGGATTTTATTATCTGGAGCTATAATACTTAAAATTACCAGAAAAACAGGCTTACAGTATTTCAATATAAATGTAATGATTCTTTATAAAATATGAGTTTCACTTCTTGAATTGACTGACACACACATCCACATTTTATTCTAAATATTGTTTAAGCTGTATCTGTACGTGAACGCGTGGTTAGATGAGCTGAATGTACACGGCCAGTCTTCATGTCTTACTTCTTTTGGTGAAATCTAGTTTCAATAAAAGCTCTGTTTGGGTTTTGATCGTTTCATCAGCTTGAAGTCCATGTGACCAATGAAGTTAATACTCTCTTCAGGAAGCATGAATGTACTCCCTTAAAAGTTCAGCTACTTTTTAATGTTTCTCCAGGCTAAGTTGGTCCAGCTTTTACTTCATAAACATGCAGAAGGTTAACAGATGACCGCCTTTAACAATGAGAGGTTTTATCCTGGAAGACGCAGTAGAGCAACATCACAGCAGCATCAGCATGACCTTAGCCTCAATCAGCAGATTTAAATGACATGCTGCTGTGGGGTAAATGGCCTAGTTTCAAAACGCTGCAGGGAAAAAAAAAAAACCCCACCTTGATGATTCTCAGACATTGACGTCTTCATCAACAGCAACACATTCAAAAACAACTCATGGGGACGACTTCTCAATGAAGGGGTTCAATACAAAATGAAAAAGATTCCATTTGCACTTATTTCAGGATAAATTGGCAAATGTTGTCAATTTCACTTAACAAAACCCTTAAACTGTTTACTAGTGTTTTATCTTTACTTGAACTAGAGAGAACAAAAAGTTAAACTACATATTGCATGATTACCTGCAATAATGCAAGTGTGAATGATGTAAGATGAATGCATTTGAGCTGATAGCTGAAAATGCTGAAGCTGATAGCATGCTAAAATATTACCTAAATGCCAAATTAGTCTGAAAAAAATGGAAACATTTCTTATTTTATCCAAAACAGTTAACATAATGCTAAAATATCAGCTAAACTCCAAATTATCTTAAAAAAATTTTAAAAAGTCTAATTTAGCCAAAACAGCTAGCATGATGCAAAAATACTAGCCAAAATCCGAATTAGCCAAAAAATTGGAAAAATTTCTAATTTAGCCAAAACAGCTAGTATGTTGCTAAAATAATAGCTAAATGCCAAAAAAGTCAGCATGTAGCTAAGAAAAATTAGCTAAATGCCAAAACAGCCCAAAAACCCCCAGTAGAAGCGAAAACAACTGAAAAAGCTAGTATTTTGCTTAACAATTAGCTGAATGCCTGATTAGCTTGAAAAACAGGAAATATGTCTAATTTAGCTAAAATAGCTATCATGTTCCCAAATTACACTAACTGTAAAAGTTTAATAATCTCACACAAACTTAATTTAGTTTAGAAATGTGTAAATAAGTGGATTTGTCATGGATTTAAAGTTAAAAGGTAAAATCCCTCAAGTTGTCAGATTTTTAGATACATGAACTTTATCATGGAAGAATATTTGGTATGACTCGACCTGGATTTAAACTCATGACTTTCCAGTTTCAGGGTGGAATACTGACTCAAAGATGACATGTCCACTTTGACCGGCGATAACTCCAAAAACCGTAAGAAGTTTTAAATATAGAAATACAAGTTCAAGAGCCCAAAGTCTGCTGAATAGTTTAAAAGTTGAATAGTTTCTGTAGCTGAAAGTCTACTTGTCTAGTTCTTTTGTTTTGTAGAGCTGAAAGTTTTGTGTTAAAAAAGAAGATCCCGTAAGCCATTTTCAATGGAGTTCAAAAAGTGGTAGTTGGTGGAATAGTTTAAAAAGTTGAAGAGTTATGAAGTTGAAACTTTCAAGTCTACGGAAGAGCTATGGAAAAAAGGTACGGAAGAAAAATCTATCACTATGGTGTAAATGCTGTATTCCTTAAGCATGTGGAATGACACCAGGCTAAATGTGACAGATGTGTGAGCCACCACTGATCCATTACTGAATCCTGAAATGATTCACCTTCTCTGGTTTTCAGTTCAGTTAGGCTCATTTCCTGTAAAAACACATCATTATTTTGTTTTCTGTTATTTTAAAAAGGTAATTGATGGAAATAAAGCCTAATTTTTTTGACACATTAAAAGGATGTGTCATCTGTAAACCAATGCCTTTAGGGAGATTTTTCAATCTTTCCTTGGATTCTTTATGCACAATAATATAACATTTTACCTGGGGTGCCAAACTTTCCAACCCCACTGTAGTTATAAGTCCAACATTTTAGTGGATTTATTTTTTCTATTTGGAATTCTGAGCTGACAAAAGACTTGCTAATAGAGTGATGTTTAACATTGATTTTAAACTAGATTCAAAAATGACTTCTGCTGTTAAAATTAACTTTCTGCATCTTTGACTTATGGCTAAACTGAAGGCCCACATGGCACCAGGTGACTGAGAGCCAGTCATGCTTTAAGCGTCCAACATTTAGGTTATTGTAGTGTGTTTTACTCAGGATTGTTCATCACTGTTTTGCTTGCCTGCTGATTGGAATTTTTTTTTAATTACATTGTTCCTTGTTCATCTATCATCACCTTGATGTTTCTGGGGGTTCAGTTTAAGATCACAAATAAATACAAACACAGTTAAAGACGAGATAAATTTGTTTAGCTACAGGTATCTTAACATTAAGAATTTAGGAAGCTTATCTTAGAAAGACAGAGGTTGAGTTGCAGGTTTCTTTATAATTGCTTTGCATGGATGAGTCCATAGTTAAAGTGAATACCCTCGTATCGGGTTGATAGGTTTCAGTGAAAGCTAAAGTAAACATGTTAAAGGTTTCTGATGGCTCTTGACGTGGAGCGAAGCTGCAGATAATCTACTATCCTGAACTGGCACTTATCTGTATCATGAAGGACAGAGGGAATTACTGAGGGAAGTACTGTAATTACTGGATCTGAACAAGAAAAGCAAAACTGCATCATGGCGGTCTGTTTATTAAGTGACAATTCCTATACAAAGCAATGAAGTACTTGACTCCCCTCCTCCAGTGGTCTCATCCTTGATTCTAAAATAGTCCATTCATGCAGCTCAAAGATGCTGCTCACATCCAGAATCAGCATCAGAGCTCATCTGCTGTGTCTGTCAGGCTCTGATTTACCCCTTTGGGTTAATGTGACAAAGCTCACGGGGCAGCTGTTTAAAGCGAGGCAATAAAACAGGCTCAGCAGTACCGAACCGTTAGGTACACCCCACATCCATCAAGGAAACCACTACAAAGAGAGATAATAAAGCATGGATTAAGTCTTGGTTTGAGACTATGGGTTCAGAGACACCAGCAGAATGAGACAGGAGGGACGCTGCACACCAGAGCCATCTGCTCCATTTGATTCCTTTTAGCTCGCTGTGCTCCAAATGAAGCTAAAACCAATACTTCCCAATGAAGCGCCTTTAAGAAGCGTCCCTTTGGATCAAGAGGAAATGATTTGGAAGCACATCTCATCTTTGGGGGTTTTAGGCTGCAGAGATGCAGGGGTGATCACATGCTCTGAACAGCTGAGCCAAAAGCACCCAGATCTGATCTGAGGTGGTAAAGGGGCAAAAAGATGCAATCACATGGTGAGAGCACATGAAGTCAGACAGAGGGGGTGACACCAGCAGGGCTGTGAGGTGAGGTGAGGGGCATTCCTTTGTTTACCTGTCAGCAGCTCGTGTGGATGGAGCCCCCACTGGGGGCTGCACTGAAACCACTAATCTAGATGAGATTATCCACATGGAGCAGCAGCATTTCTAAAGCCTGTAAACCTCAACTCAAATCAGAATATTCCCAATCACCGCTGCAATTCTGCACCAACAACAGATGCTATCAGCTCTGTTCTATTTCCTTTGATTTTGGGGCCTGTTTTACCCTGGTGGACCGTGGTACCTTCACAGTCCCGGTAGTCCATCCTCACAGACCCGTCTCTCTGGATCCGAACATCCCTCGGTCCGGTTATCCTCCGCGGGGAGGCTCCGGCGGCCGCCGCGCTCCTCCGCTCCGGGCGTCCCGTCGCCAGCGTCCGGCAGCACTGGTAACACACCGCCCATGCTTGCTCCTCGTTGATGGGCTGGCTGTAAAGCGTCAGGATCTCCTCCAGAGACAGGTCCTCCTCCGCGGAGCTCATGCCGCCGTGATGCCGCCGCTCCGCAGCAGCAGCATCCGTCAGTCTCCGCTCCGCCATCCTTTCATTCTCTCAGCGCAGGAGGAGACGACAGCCGGGGAGGAGGCGCCGCGCAGGGGGCATCGAGGCAGCTGAGGGGCCGCTGCTCAACCAGGTCAGGAAAATGTCAGTCCAGCTTTGGTGATCCGAGCCTGCGCGATGTGAGGCTGAGCTTTTCCCTCCTTCATCACATGACCTGTTCTTCCTCCTCCTCCTCCTCACAGCCTGGAGGCCTGAGTCCACACGGAGGCTTTGACTTCATATCAACCTGTGAGCCTCCTTACACTCACTGCAGGAGGAGGATGTTAAACCCTCCATATTCACAATATGCTGAACCATGGATCTTCTTTTATCACAGGCTTCAACTGCACTATGTCAGACAAAAGTTTGCCTTTGTGAGGAACAGTCTGATACACTAGTGTGCAGGGCTGGATATAAACATGGGCAATGGGGGGCAATGCCCCTCTAAATGTCATAACTGCCCCCCAAAAAATACGATGACCTGCAAAAATCCACGATTAACTAAAGAAGAAAAATGACCCAAAAATCACATACTCATACCTAAGGATAATTTAGAGTAATCAGTTTACCTACAACACATGTCTTTGGACTGTGGGAGGACGCAGAAGTATCCGGAGATATCCCACATATCCATAGGGAGAACATGCTAACTCCACACAGACAGTTCCCAGCCGGGATGGGTACCAGGGCCTTCTGGCTGTGAGGTGAGAGCACTAACCTCTACACCACCATACAGCCCTTTAGAAAATAATGACAATAAAATAAAGACAAAAAACATAAGGATGGTTGGACAGACAGATGGACAGACAGACATAAAAAGAAAAAGTCTCCCCGTTGCTGAGAGCTCTATGTTTACATGCTCTTCCACTAGCCAAAGAAAAGAATATTAAAAAATGATTAGTTCCAGACCAAGCCCGCTTAATTTGTTCCGGAAGGTGTTCTAAACCTTGGTTTGCTCTGTATTCAGACTGGGGTCTACCGGACATTTCTGTTCCGGACCAAAGCTTGTAAACCAAACCACATGACCAAAGATCTCTTCCCTCATTGGCCAGCATTTAGGGGGGTGGGTCAAAACAAACAGAAAGATGGAGGGGCTGCATTTTGAAAATCTTTCCCAGGATAGTTCAGTTATTCAAACTTTTTAAACATGTTAAAAAAACATGTTCTTGTGGCATTTTTCTGATGATGGAGGACAAATAGGAAAACAAAAACAGATCCAAGTATGTCTTTGTTTTCCTCGTCTCAGCTGGTATCTGGCTCCAAACTGTACGACTGCAAAGCTCCAATATTGCTCGCCATATTTATTGCACTGGTAAAGTTAGGTTGTGATGTGAAGGGCTGCAAGTTAGTGAGAGAGAGTGTAAACAGACATCTCTCAGCGACGGGGAGGGGAAGGGGGGGTAGGGTTACTCCACGGCAACAGACCCACCCACAAACTCTGAGGTGAATTTCTGATGAACTCCTGCTGCCCTGCAGAAACTATGTCCTAGAAAACTACCCAGGTTTTTTGATTTTGACTAAAACTGACATCATCATAATTCAAAGACCACTGGGAACTCTTTTACTAAAGATTAAAAGATGACTGGAGTGGGACTTTACCAGCAGTAACTGGGCCCAACTGAAGAGGTCATGGAACAAACCATCTTAATAAACGGGGGCATGCGTTTAAGCAGGTGAGCAGATTTAAACTAAGAGGAAATGTGACCGAATAAGATGATGTTTGTGTAAATAAATGCTTTAGAAAATATTCTTCAGTTATCTGTAATGTACTTCCACTTTAAATTGTTGTTAAACAGGAAGATCTGCAAAGACAAAGCTGATAAAGTTCATTAATAACGATCACTTCTCATTTTTGGAGTTTGGCTCCAAAGTCTTTTTAATTTCCCCCTAAAGCCTGAGAACACATGGGTATGATGGTGCTAGTGCTTTACAGCAGACCGTTGCAGTTTGGGTTCTGATGTGGAAGGCTGCGTTCTCTTAGCTATGCTAGAAAGTCATGTTTTGAATGACTGTCTTTAAAGTTACAGAATTCTACTATTTCAGGTCATCTCTGATAACAGTTGGGTTTTTCTGGAAGCTCCTCACGGCTCTGCACATGATCTGCACGCCACTCACGTGGCTCACTGCCATTTCTACAGCATCCACTGAGGGACAAACCACGCACCTTCGCAAAGCTGGATTCAAGCACATCCAAGAAAACCCACACCGTCATCATTATTTAAATCATATTTATTCAATCAGGGGTTTACACAATATTCACATATAGATCTCTGTTGAACAGCAAATACACAAAACGTACACTCAAACAAGCTGTTCGGCTTCACAACACAGGCGGTGGTCTCCAGCACCCTCAGAAACCTGTTCTCTGAGCACCGTGTTCACATCATGTCAAGAGCAACACAAATAAAGCTATCAACACACACGCAGAATGACAGCAAATATACATCTCCTTATTATGATTCTTTTTATTCATTTCACATCAAAAGAGCTAAGACTGTAAACAAAAACATTGAAGTGATGTTTGGTTGGAAAAGTGGCAGAAGCTTGATGATGAGCCTTTTCACCACGAGGAATGAACATGCAGCGAGCGGCTGGAGGGAGGAAAGTGCTGATGGACGCCACAGAAGCAGGAGGAAAAACGCCACGGTCAACAAAAGTTTACACTTTGAAATCCAGCAGGTTGCAGTCGATCTTGTAGTAGACGTAGGGATAATACTCCTGCTGGCTTAGGTTCAGGCCTGGAATGTCCATCGCAGTCTGAAGAGGAAAAACCAGCAGCTTTCATTCAAACAGTTCAAGTGTCTGTCGGGTACGTGAGCATTACACACGCTTTAATCAAAGCTGCGTTAAAAAAGACCGGTTAGAGAAACCGCACAGATCCAAATAGGTGTTTGGTTTGAAAATGATCCACAACTATGTCAAAGTGGATTTTATTTTTGTAATTCTAAAGAATTAAATTAATTCTCTATTCTTTATCGAAGATGATTGCTCTGAAAATACATCCTTAGAGCCCAAACTGAGAAGTCAAACTGCAACTTTTGATTATTCAGCAGAACCAAATGTGTTGGATTCAAGTCAGACTTTGATATTCATAACATCTCTCGCTCAGCTTTAAACTCAGGACAAAACCCAAAGGATCAGCAGGGAACACACAGTTCTCTGGTTCTACAGATTCAGCTTTGAAGCTTCTCAGTCTGAGTCTTTGCAAAGGATTTACATTAGGTTTCCTCACAGCCTTGAAGACTATGAAATGTTGATTTTTATTATACTTTTAGCCTTTTTAATAGAATTCCTAAATGATTTTGGTTTGAGTGATTTGTTGGTGTGATTTGTCCTTCAGGGCCACCGTAACAACCTCATATAAAGACAGACCACTTTAGAAACTAGTGACTTTAAAAAGACTGATATTAATGAACCGAATCTGCAAGAGATCTGTTTTAAACCTCACATTCAATGATTCCAGTTGACAATCCAGAGGAACTAAACTTCATGAATCTCCTGGTGTCTTATTTTGAATATTTTCTTTCACACATTTTAGAAAATACTGTTGAGAAAATCTGCACAGTGTGTTTTAATAACTGCAGTTTGGAATTAGAAGTACATCCTCTGAATTCAGTTCCCTGTAAAACCCGGTTCATCCGTCATTTCAGTGTTGTTTGGGGTGTACTCCTGCGGTCAAAGCACTCACATCCATGATCGCTGCTGCGCTGCTGTCCAGGTGTTTGTACAGATCATTCAGCACCTCCCTCAGCTTCTTCATGGTCTTCTTGTTTGGCTGCAGGAGTATTGCCTGGAAGTTCACCGGCAATCCATACCTGAAGAAGCAGAGCACACGGAAGCAGCAGAAAAGGAGGATGCTTCAGCGTTAGCATTCTCACAGGTTGAAGGTTAAATTCCAGTGGAATACGTGCACCGTTCTCCAGGAAAAACATGGATGTTCAGTTAAAACTGTAGGATCTTAAGAGAAAAGTCAAAATGAGCTATTGTGCATCTTTATACAAAAAATATTTACTGTAAACTTTATTGTGAACTTCGTTTTGGTCCGTCTGCCGCTAGATCCATAATGGCGATGCTGCAGCACAGACTCTATGGTTAAAATGTGGGATGCCACTGTGGTGAAAGAGCCTCTGAAGTCTACAGGTTCAGAGACTGGCACAGTCTACAGAGAATCACTGAATCTGAGCAGGTGATGCATTTGGAGAGCTCCACCTTTTAGCCACAGAGCAAGGTTGGTGTTGATATGTGGATGTTATCAGGTCAAACTGAAGAGTTTGTTCACTTCTGATCAGGATTGTTTGAAGGATTCAGGTTGTCATTAAGAGCACTAATTTCAGGCCAGAGACTGGCCTTTATGAGGCTAAAGCAGGTGTAGAGTTTTTTCTCTAGTTTCCCTTAAATTTTGAGTTTTATCCTCATCCTCTGTAAAACATCTGCAGCTGCTTGAGACTTTACTTGTGCTCTATATTTTGTGTGGAATCATTAAAAATGCGGTCAAGATTTTCCCTTGACCCATAACTGTCAAAGTGGAAGCAAAAAGGCAAAATCAGACGCCAACTTCTGCCTCGTCTGACTATTAAGCAGTGACCATTTACAGTCTATGAGAACTAGACACAGTATTCCCTCCCCCCTGTCGTTCCAATCAGGAAGTACCTGTTGGTCCCAGAAAGCCAAAATCCTAAAAACTTCCAATGAGAAGTAAACAGTTATTACTCAGTCATTCTGTTTGTCAGAACAACCATTCTTGCTCTGGTAACTCTTTAACATGTTCTAGCCTAAGCCCAATTATTTTTCATAATATATTTTCTTCATAGCAACTTATTCAAGTTATAAACCGACCAATCAGATGCCTCAATAAAAGCATGTTTGAATGTCCAAACGTTTGATTGGCAGATTCTCCCGAGCTCGCTTTCAGCGGAAGGGGTGTGGCTTTTCAAAAAGCTCACTCCTGTTGAAATGATGACTCAGAACGACCACCGCTTACTAACGTCACCTGGTTCCATCATGGCGACTTCCGTATGGCAGAAAAACGGCGATTTAATCGTGTTGGAAAATGGAGGTAAGGCCTTTTCTCTGGGTGATGTCACAGGCGCCTTGTCCATCTCCATATATGTCAATGGTTGCGACAGATAAATATACAAAAAAACTGTCAATACAAACTGGTATTTTCTAAATCTAATCATAAACGTGAATCATTTGATCAACTTTATCAGCAGCTGCTGAATTTTCTTCATTAATATTATGGTCTATGGGAACAACTGCTGCAGTAAATTTGGAGTAAAAACTCCTGGTCGGTCTGTTAAATGCAGACTTTTTTTTCTTTGAAGTTGAAGGCTCTTCTGCCACTGATGTGGTGGAGAGAATCCAGCAGTTTTCCAAAATAAACTTCCTTCAGAACCAGATTATAAATCAAATGTAAAGAATGTATTTTCTCTGTGTCCTGGTACCAACCGTCCCACAGCCCAGAGGATAGAAACCATTGATTCAAAACAGAACAAATCCAAACCAGAAACTTTGACATTGGAAGATTGACCATATCTTCTAAAAATCAAAAAAGGAACGAGTCTTCCTGGAGTACAGCTGTGCAGGTGGACGTATAAATACCTCAGAACTGATTCCACGAACACACGCAAGGCTTTAATGTGAATCCACGCAATGAAGGCTTCACTGAAGTTGACTTTGAGCCACCGGACGAGGGGACCCTGCAGAGAGGAGCAATGAACCTCGTGACGGGGATGTCGGGTTTGATCGGATTCAACAGAGGCCTGCTTCTCTTTCCGTAACTCTTCTTAGCTTTAAGGAGAAAAACTTGTAGCTTACGGAAAAGGCTGAGTGGTCTGAGTTTCACAACTGAAATGCTTCAACTACTTCCTTTCTTCAAACAAACATTTCGATTTTTTACAAACAGGATAAAACAGTCCTCCATTCCAAGTGTTTCCATGGAAACGTCAGCAGGTTTTGAAACGTCCCCTTTGTTCCCTCCACTTACAAACTGCTTCTTCTTGTCTGTGGAGAGCCGCGTCATTTCCTCCTTGTCTGCTTTCATCTCCTCCTCGTTGTACTGAAAGTCTCTCACTGTGAACCTGAGGAAACAGACCTCTTCCATTCAGCTACAAACACACCAGCTCTGCATGCAGAAATGTCTCAGCTTTCTTCTAAACAACTCCAGGCCTCGAGGGCCGCAGTATCTGCATGATTTCCAGATATCCAAGCCCTACTCATGACTGATTACCTGCTTCAGGTGTGTCCAGCCAATTGGAACATGCCAGAGCGTGGAATGTTGGAAAAGATGCAGGAATGCGGCCCTGGAGGCCTGGAGTTGTCTATCCCTGCTCTACAGTGTCTGTAAAACATGTTCACTCTCAGGATGTTTTATCCTTCTATGACGTTATTAAAAAGCAAAGTCAGAATAGTTTGTTGACATTTTTGATTATATCCTTATTCATTTTAAAGAGGAAACAAGTTCCTGTAGAACAAATGCAAAGCTGTAAAAAGAGTCTGAAGGTCTGACGTCCTTGGGAAGACACATTCTCTGAGGAATCAGATTTGTTTCTGGACGTTCCTGCTGTAGAAGTCTTTCACAGCTGCTGTGTTTGAGAGTGAAACTCTTACTTGTTCTCCCTGGCTTTGTGCTTGAAGTCATCAATGGCTTTCCTGAAGAGAGTGACACTGAAGAGCCCGCTGTCATTGTCCTCAAACAGCAAACTAAACACACACAAACATCCTTTCAACTAGTGAGGAAAAACTAGCAATACTACAGTTCTGCTCATAAGTACATTCTCTGGAACAAATGATGAACTTCTGACAACAGAAACTTCCAAATGATCCTGTTCAAAAGTTGACATACCCCAGTTCTTAATGCCTCGTTTTATCTTCTTTTGTATCAATAACAGCTTGAAGTGTCTTGTGGTCAATGAGGTTCTTTATTTTCTCTAATGGTAAAGCAGCTCAGTCTGCTTGGCAGAAAACCTCAAGTTCCTTTAAATGATTGGGCCGTCTTTCTTGAACTGAGATCTCCCCAGAGTCTGAATCATACTGAGGTCAGGAGACTGAGACGGTCACTCCAGAACCGTCACCTTATTCTGTTAGAACCAATGACAGGTGGACTTGGCCTCGTGTTTTGGATCGTTGTCATGTCCAAGTGTGTCTCATGTGCAGCCTCCGAGCTGAAGAGTGTGAGTTTTCCTCCAGTATCTTATGATAACGTGCTGAATTCATCTTGCTATCGATTTTGACCGAGTTTCCTGTGCCAAGTTGAGCTCACACACCCCAAACCATCAACTATCCGCCTCCGTTTTTCACAGAAAGAAAAGTGTTAGTTTCATCATTGGCCTTGTTGACCCCTCTCCAAATATAGTGTTTATGATTGTGGCTAAAAATCCAAATCTTGGCCTCATTATTCCAAATGACTTTGGACCAGAAGTTTGGAGGTTTGTCCCTGTGCTGTTTGGTGTGTTGTAAGCAACCAATTTTGAGGCACCTGCACAAAAAAAGGATTTCTTCTGAGGCATTGGACAGAGTTGGGCTCATTTTTCTTCAGGTACCTCCTTATTGTTCATCTTGAACCAAATCATCATCCAAACCAGTTTTTCAGAGAGTCCTGGACCACAGCTGACGATAGTTGTGCGTTTTTCTTTGCGTCCTTTACCATTTTTCTGGCAGTTGTGGCAGAAAGCTTTGCGACTGTGGTTTGGTTTCAACAGAACCCTTCAATTTACACTTCTTGATCAAAGATTGAACACTGCTGACAGGCATTCTCTGTTCATTGGATTCTTCTATCCCTTTCCTGTTTTGTACTGGTGAGTTACCTTTTCCCGTAGATCTTTTGACAGCTCTTTAGCTTTCCCCATCCAGAAGTGCCAGTGCAGCACTGAATGAAGGGAGCCCAGAAACTCCTAAACCTTTTGTGCACACACACCGATTACTGGCAATTGAGTCACAGATGAGGATGGTTACCTTTAGCTGCCATGCAAACCCTTTTGTATCAAATTGCGCACGTTTTCAGAATAAAGTCATCAGGGTCTGTAAACTTGTGAACAAGATCAAAGTTTCTGTTGTCATTTTGATTTAAAAAGACTAAACTGAATTTTTTGACAGTAAATGGCTTCACCCAACCACTAACTATGAGTGGAAAAAAAGTTTTTTGTTATCATTCATATTCTATGAAAAATGACCAAGAAATCCTCATTTCTTCTGGGGCATATAAACTATGAGAACAGCTGTAATTTGTTAGAAGAAATCGGTGCTGTGGTAGAAAAGCTGCTCCATTACAGACTCACTTTGAGGATCGGGGCACCACCATCTCAGCGAGCGTTTCATACGTTTTCTGCCAGTCTGGGTATGACGTTCTACATGACAGAACAGTGTGATGTCACTCAAAGACCTAAAGCAGTTTTGTTAACTCTCTCAGACTAAATCAGGTTGTGATTCAGTGCGCTCACTTTGGTACCACCACCAGCAGAGTGATCAGGTACTCCGAGTCCAGAACAAAGTTCTCCTTCCTGACTATGTCAGCCAGGCTCCTGGTCAGCAGGCTCCCCCTGGTGGCACATTAGTGTTAGAACGACACAAACCTGCAGACACATCTGACCAGATTACAACACCTACGCGTTCTTCCGCTCTAAGTTCTGCAGGTTTCCTTTCAGGTTGTTATAGGCTGAGGCTCTGGCTTTCAAGTCATTGTCAATCTGAGTGACTTGCTGTGGAAAAAAAAAACAACAAAAAAAAGTATTTACGCGATAGAATGGAAAATATCTGAATAAATTGAAGTAAAGCTAAATCTAAGTTTCAAAAAAGAAAACTTTTGGGCAAAGAAATCTAATGGGTTGTTTCTCTAACTGAAAGACTCACCTTTGAGATGATTTCAGAGATGTTTTTGAGGGACTGTTTGATTGGATATTTTGCCATGTCCCACTGAAATCTTGTGATGTAGGTAATTAGATCAACTGCATACAGAAAACAGCATTAGTAGAGTTAACAAGCACGCTAACTTTTAGCCACACAGAGATCCTAAATACTGGGAATATTCTGAACTCAATTTGTGATTTTGGTTGAATGCTACGCAGCTCTAATAATATTCAAAGCAGAAAACTATTTATTACCAAAAGATGCACAAGAGAGGATAAATATAACGTCAGGGAAAAAATTTAATTCATAATACACACGGGATGTACAAACAAAAGCAATTTTGTGAGTCTGTGTGTGGAGCGAGGCAGTGGAATAAAACCAGTTTCAGAACAAGCATAGAAATATGTTTATTGTGTACATATACAGAACATAAATAAACAGATGTATCTGTAAATATTTATGAAAAGAAATTTGAATCATGTCAGGATTAGGGGTGTAATAATGAGTTGACTTAATCAATAAATCGATTACGATCCAACCAGATCGATCTGTCTGAGGCAAGTTGTTAACGGACTCAACCTAAACCATTAAGAAATGGTTTCAAGTTAAAACAACAGTGGGCTGAACTTTATCAAACTAAAATGTGAATCGATTCATTCTTGTTTACTTGTTTGTTTGTTTGTACACATATTTCATTTACACTTGATTATCTTGAAGAAATCCAAGAAAACTTCAGCTGCACTGTTCAGTAGCAGATATTTATCTCTAAGTCACACGGTTGAAGTTTCGGTTAAAGATGTTCTGGATCAGTTTTGGGTCAGTGAATCGGATCGTTCTAAATGAAGCGGTATTGATTATGAATCTTGTCGGCCACCATAACTACAAATGATGATTTTATCCAATCTTCCTGAGGTCATGTTCACATATGCAATGGGAGCAGCGCTCTGCAAAGGCTGCATGTGACAACAGGAATGTTAGAATAATTGGCTTTGGAGTCCATTGAGGTTTTTCAGACATCTCAGCAGTGAGGTGTAAAAAGGAGCTGATGACATAACACGTTCCTGCCGCTGCCAACGTCCCAGAGAAGAAAACTGTAAACTTACTAACAATTTGGATTTGTTTGGAAACTTTTTAAACTGGAATTTGAAACAAATAAATATAATAGATTTCTGTGGTTTTTCAACACGTGTTTGATATGACAATAAAAAAGTGAATTTCTGAATCTTTGTGTGTGGTTGATGAAATCCCAGGTTTCCCTTTTTATTAGTAAACCTCTTATTTCCATTTACGTGAACTGTCTTGGGTCACAAAGTGTCAAACTGACCTCCGTTGGCCAGCAGGTTCTCCTGTACTTTATCTCGGCTGTCCTCCAGCACATCGGCCATGTACTGAGCCACCTTCTTCACCACACTGTTAACAGTCAAGAGACAGCAAATCGTGTCACGCCATGGCAAGCTGCGGGCGCAAAGCAGCTGGAAGCTGCACTGCCCCTTCTGCAGCTCCTCACCTCCAAACAGAACACAAGCAGGCGCACACAACAGAAGGACTCACATTCCCAGTGCAGTCATGTTCAGACCAGACCATACAGTCTTTCAGAGGTCAACAGTTTTTCTGACACGGTTTAGCAGGACTTCAGAGTGAAGCCAAACCACAGAGAGTGTGGTTTAACCAACAACAAGTGCTCCTTTTTTTTAGTGTGATAAATAAATCTGACACATTATTTCAGGACATTGTTATCAGCTTTTTGTCCTCTAAGAAACTTCAAATAAAACTAGATAAATGCCAGAGTCGTGTGTTAAAGTTGGTCTCTCTTTACCACAGCGGTGGGAATGTCCACAGAGGAAGAGGAGCGATGCTCAAGCAGTAATAGCTGTGTGTCAGGATTTCCTTTGCCCTTCAATCTAAGTCATGCTGCATAAATACGACTAAAGAAAGAGCAGCCAACGTGTCACTCAGCTGTAAGAGGGCGAGTTCACCAGACTCGGCCCTGTGGAATTCCTCGTCATCACACAGTCAGGAGGGATTAGAGGTTGGAGAGCTGGCTCCATCACAGATGCTCACCGGAGCATGGAAGATTTCTATGAACTTACAGAAACCTGAGAAGTTCCATACCTTTCAACAAAGGAATCTAATTTGGCCAACTCATCTGAAAGCCCAACCAGGACATCAAGCGTTCCAACCTGTTTTGGGACAAAAAACAGACAACAAAAAGTCATTTTTCACACTAATGAGCAGCAAGTCCTGGGATTTATGTCATTTCTAAGTGGGATCAGTGAGTCTCTTTTTAAATGGCAACATCTGACGTTCAGACGGCCCACAGTGACGTCCAGAGGCCCTTGTGTGCTTAGGATGGCGCCTTTTTGTTCAGACCTGTTCATGCATTGCTAACTGTTCCACGATGACATGACAAAGTGGCATGGAAGCCAGGTCAGCGGGGTTGCTTCAGCCTCTGCACAGAGAGCATCAGAGCCGTGAAGCTGAGCTGTTTGCCGGATGAACCGTCGTCTTCAGGATGCAGGCGGCCGGTCTGCGCAGACAGCGCCTTCCAAACGGACCAGCTGATCATTTTTGACGGTGGATCCACAGGTGAGGCCTGCCGTAGAGAAACAGGACGCCTACCTTCAGATCTGGGATGCTGAACTTGTGGTTGACGGAGAGGTTGTTGGTTCGTGTGGTGGCTGCCATCATTTTGTCCCACGTCTGCTGGCAAGTCTTCTCCCCCGGAGCAGAAATCAGCCAAAACTCTGTCATGTTTGCAGAGGTGGAGCAGCTAGAAAGTACCTGAAGGAAAAAATGTGGATTATGTTGATAATGCCACTTGCTGATGACCCGCTCCGCGTCATCCACAGAACCTTGTTGAGGCTGGAGCTTCATTTTAGCACCAGCTTGTGGTTCTGTAATGATAACCTGTCCATGTCTGTCAAGAGCTTGGTGACAGGATGCCGCAGCACAAACAGCGTTCGACCCCCGTGTAAATGTCTATTACACGCATATATATAGTCTATTTCGTTACAGTCAAAGCCGTAATAAAACCGCCGCAGAACACCTAGCAACAGCCGCACAGAATGGTCGAGGTCAAGCAGCATCCAGCAGGGATTAGCTATCGCTAGCCGCTTCGCTAGCCGCTTCGCTAGCCTCTCTGTCAACAATGCTGACGCTTGGTTCTCATGAACGCTCACACTCACCCGTATATCAAAAGCGTGGGCGTTACTTGTCCAAATGCAGGTCTTTAATGCTTTACGGCTTGATAATTTTCATAGCTGCCATTCAGAGTTGATCGTGAGGTCTCCTGACAGCAGCATCAGAGTCAGCTGATCGGGAGAGGAACCGGAAGGCCTCTCACGAGCCGAGGAAGGAACCCAACAGCGGCCTCTGCTGGCCGCAGCGAGGTCTGCAGCGTCGCCTTGTGTCGCCTTGGAGTGTCCGCCTGTTCTCCCGATGTCTCTGCACGGCTGACGGCACTGCTGACGGCTGATTACCTGGAACAGGTGTGTCCAGCCAATTAGAACAAGCCAGAGCAGTTTATGTCGGGAAAAAAGCGGGAATACTGTTCTCTGTCTCCACTTTATACCACTAAAATCTCTAATTCTTTTACAACCATGACAGATTTTTTTTACATATAATCTATCTTCATATAGAATATTTTGCTTTGTTTTTTTTACCATTACAAATAAATTTTTAATAAATAAAAAAGATTCATGTCAATGAAAGCTCTAAAGACCCACTTCAATGGAATTGGGTTTTTAACATGTTCTTGTGGCATTTTTCTGACGATGGAGAACATGTATAAAGGAAATTAAGATTAAAACTATATATCTGAATATTTCTTTATTCAAATAATTGTGAATCAAGAGCTGATTAAGAAGTTTACAGGTTGAAAAACATTGTGACAGAAGGAAGGGGAAGAGGGGGCGGGGTTGCTCCACGCCACCAGCCCCTGTCCATAACTCAGAAGCGAATTGCTAAAGCAGTGTTTCCCAACCCTGGTCCTTAGGGCACACTTTCCTGTATGTTTTCCATGCTGTCCTGCACGTGCACACCATATTCAGCTGGTCCTTCGGGCTCAGCAGAAGCCTGAAAATGACATGTCAATGACAGTCATCAAAGGCAGCTGGGTTTGAGCAGGGCTGGGTTGAAAAAATGCAGGACAGCGTTCCCAGAGGACCAGGGTTGGGAAACACTGTTCTGCAGAAACGATGTCCTTGAAAATATCACAGGTTTTTAGATTTTGGGTAAAAACAGCATCATCGTAAATTAAAAGACCGCTGGGAACACTTTAATTAAAGATGATCAGAGTGGAACGTTAAAGTTTTTGTTTGTATCTTAGTTCTTCTTTGTATTTAAACATTTCTGTCTTTTTACATTTCTTATCACGCTTAGTTTCAAGTTTCTGGGCTGTTTGTTTGCTGTGCTTTGTTTGTTTTGTACTGCACCACAGCTGGGTTTTTCATCTCTTTATCATATTCTGTGTGGAAGAGATTTTTCTTTTGGTTCTGGGGTGACTTTAGCTCTTTGCAGAAGCTCCTCTGCACGCATCGTTCTGCAGACACGGACACAAAATCACAGATTTTGGTGAGAGGAAGTCAATTGTATTGTGGTGATAGACACACCTCATTTAGTGTTTTCTACATAGTGAGATCTCTCTGTCTACAGTGTGTCTCATTTATTGGTGACAAAAGCAAATCACCATTCTTTGTAAAACCGATTTGGTAAATCCGGTCCGTCACTGCAAGCTTACCGCAGATACATCATCATCCTCAATTCCACCAGAACACTCCCAAATTTCTGGTCATGTATGCCAATGATCCCCCACATGGTAGCAGCATTGTCACAGCTGGGCTTCAGGATGTAGGAGTGTCTCCTATGGTATGACCACGAATGACCCCTGACCTGAACCCCACAGAGCACGTCTGGGAGCAGCTGACGCAGGGACTGGATGATGGTATCCCAATCCCAGGGATGCATGCAGCTCTTGTGGAAGAGTGGAACGCCTCAGATCAACATCATGAGGATAGTGAGGAGCATGAGACGCTGCTGTCAGTGGTGGAAACACCTGCTATTGACATGGTCAATGGTTGGGATTTGGAGCTTTTTTTATTATTGTCTTCATTTTGGGGTAATAAATATCAAACCAATAATTTTTTTTCTTATCCATTACTAGTTATATCAAAGGTACTTTAAAATATTTGCTTCCGACCAAACAGTAAAAGCGCTCACGTAAACAACAACATCCCTAACTTATTGTGAGTAGTGTGTGTCTTCTACCAAAGGTGTTGCCAGGTAGTTTAAATGTTCCCTTTAGAATTGAGCTGTTGTGATTTTGAGGGAACTTTTAACGATCCTTAAATGCATGTGATTCATTCATAATAAGAATGAATTCAATCTTGTGCTTCTCCCTCTTGGCTGACTCTGGCCTCAATCTGAACAGGTCTCAGTAAAACTCAACCAATCAGGTGGTTACTTAACAGGAACATCTTAGAATTACTTTATTGTGAGGACGTGAAGAATGCTTTTGCTTTTTTAATGCGTGTTTGTCTTAACGAGACCATTTGTTCCATTTTTTTTACTCTTGATAAATGTCCTCCACCCCAGACTTGACATTCTGTGGAAGGTCCACATCCCACCAGCTTTCATCCCTCATTAGATAAAGAGACTAGACTCGATGGGTGCAAAGTCAGCAGCACCTCAGGCAGCAGAGTTCCTAAAGTTAGAAAAGTTGGGTCAGGTTTCCTGACTATGGGTGTCTCCTGTGCAGAAACTGAAGAAAACGCCCCCATGGGGACATGCTTATGGTTCAGTGGGTCTGGGGTCCATTGTTTGAGACACAATGCTTGGCCTGTCTGGAGCCAACCCTTGACATCAAACGACAGGGCTGAGTTTGCCCATAGATGGCAAGAGGCCAGTCTGCAGAGATGTTATCAGGATGCACACGGTGCAGTCGGGCAGCATGCAGGCGGCAGACTGTTGGGAAATGAACCCAGCTTTCTCAGCTTCAATGACAGAAAAATGTGGCCATTATCAGAGTTTTGTGCACATGTCCTGTTATTTGTGTTTCAAAAACAGTCAGGAATGAAGCGTTCACTCCTAAGAAGAGGCTTTTAAACAATAGCTCACTGTGTAGTAGGCTCTCTTGTTGTCTACGAGTAATGTTTTCTGGAAAAAGGATGCAAAGTGAAGGTGTTTTATTTCAGAAGAATGGTTCCTCACAGTGTGCAGTGTTGCCGTTGGTCACCTATTTAAACCAGTCTGAGCGAGATGAAGATCTGCCCACACACTGTATGGACTTGCAGCACTCACAGTGTGGAATATTTTCAAAAATGTCATCGATTTTCAAGAGAAGTCTCACATTTCACAGTAACAAATACACTTTTGTCATTTTAACAACAGCTTCATTTTCTTTCACCTTTTTTTTGTTTATTAAACTGACTCAAAGGTATGGGATTTTTTTGATTTAAATAAGCCATTTGTCTCTGTCAAAGGGAAGTAAAGGTGAAATGAACACATATTTTAGACGTTTTATTGTTTGACCAGTGTGGGATATCTTTCTGTATCTCTCCACCCCTTTGATACCATTGTACTACATGACATATGACGGAGAGCCCACAGATAAGAAAAGTTCCTTTTCGACATTTAAAGGATTTTTTTTAAAGGAAAAGCAAATGTCTGTTTATGTTTTTGTGGAAGTGATTTTTCCAGAATTGTGTTTTTTTTTCTCTGGGTTAGTTTCTGGCGTCTGTGTCTTTGAGGAGGTTTCTGTTGTTTTATGTTTCACTGCTTAGCATTCAGGTCAGAGTGAGGACAGGTTTGTTAGGAGATCCTTCTTACCCAGAAGCATTCTCTGGCAAACGGGGAGAAACCACTTCAGAGGGACAGGCCCAGAGGCTTGCATAAGACCAGTTTATATGCAGTCCACACATTGACTCGATCAAATCTTTTTTAAATAGTTATTTTCATTGTAAGTGATTTATCGGTCTTGGACATAAGGTCTATTTCTGTCTAAATCACTGTGCTGATCTCATCAGTTTGTAATGTTTGCAAAAAAATGCGTGCAGCACAATGCAGTCACCGAGCACTGACGGTGGTACACGTGTCACCATGTGGCTGTGATGCCTATTATAACGCAAACAATGGAAATTAAAAGTCATGCTTTACTGGAAACCACTTGAGATGCTATGTGCGATAAGCCTTACGTGAACATAGTTCCATTTGGAGTTGGAGAAAGCAGGCACAAAACACGGAACAGCTTTTTTTGTTTTACTCCGAGGAAAGACGCAGCCTCTGCAGTCGTTACAATAGACCCTCAGCAACACTTTTATTAGTGAAACAAACATTGCTATTGTGGGTTTTTTCCCAAAGGACCATTCAGAGCTTGTCAAACCATTCAAAAAATGTCAGTTATACAGATTAAAGAAGTGAAATACATCCTAAACTTCCACTAAAGAACAAGAATATGATGTCATTTGATCAAGACATAAGAAAATGCAATTATTTAAACTACACAAAATGTATTTAGAGGGCTACTGCAAAAAAAAAAGGTTGCTGATAAGGTTACAGTATTACATGGGTCCCTCCTGCTTAAATAAGCACTGATTGTTTGTTACTATGCTTTTCAGAGCAAATACTTCTTTTTAAAAAGCTGCTAACATTAAGTTATGAATGCTAAACTATTAATCTTAAAATATTTCCAGTGAAAAATAACTTTGGTATGTTGTTAAAGATTAAAAATGTGCCTCTGACACTTCTACAACACAGATAAATATTTGGAGGATTATAATATCTTCTTCCTAAATAAACTCACATTAACTGAAGGAAGCCTTTTTGTGGAGTTGGAACAGAAAAACATCTCTTTCTGTTTGAGTAACAGCGGCTGAGCCTTTCTTGGCACCCTCCTCTTCCCCTGCAGAAGAGGGAGACATGCAAATGCATCTTGTAAAAAAGACAAAAAGAAAAGAGGGAGTCCCAAATTCTCAACGTTGCGTCAAAGACAGAGAAGTCTAGTCTGAGCCTGAACTTCAATCCGAAACTAGGAGGGTCATTTCATCCATCAAACACTGAAACTACAGGATTACTGGTTGTACCAGAAAAAATAGGACAATTGTGCCTTTTTTCTTGGACAGGATTTTGCTTTCATCATTGAGTTAGGGAAATACAATGAAGACATAACACAGGTAATGACTAAACCATGTGATCAATTCCTAATCAAGTTCTAATTGTTTTGAAAATACATGTTAATGATTTGAACCTTCAGAAAGTTCAGAATAATATGTAAATAATGTACTCAAACCTGTACTAAGAAGAGCTTTATGTCACTGCCAAAATGCTGGATCAGTTTAATTTAAATTTACAAGTTCACAATTCACTTAAAGTTATTTATTTATTTTTTATTTTTTGCATTTCCACTAAATATCAATCTGTTTTTTGTATTAAAAAACAATTCTTATAACTAGTGTTGGAAAAAGAAAAAATGTACACATTAAATTAAGTAAAATAAGTTGTATTTTTATCTTTAAAAAAATGCAAAAATTACTTTGAATGCAATGTTGTCATGGAATTAATGAATTAGATTTAAATCAAGATTGATTTTATAACAATTAATTGTGTTTTTTTCCCAAACCCAGATCAAGTTTAACGGCAGGAATATTGTTGTTTTTCTTACAGAGGTTTGCAATGTCTGGGTCTAACACGTTATTAATCAAATGTATCAACTTTTTAAAATGTAGATCACACCGGAAATCCGTCTGCAGGTGTCTGCAGGACCGTTAAACCGGAAGTGCGGTGTGTTTGAGATTGACGTTTCCGCCTCATGACTGGATCTAATCGCCGCTCTGCCGTCGTTCGTTTGCTTATGACCGGCGTTAGGTCTGAAACACTCAGCTGCCACTGACTTGGCGTGGTCCATGGCAGTTATTTTTCTTTCTCCTGGTAACCCCACCACTCTTTAAAAATTCCGTCTAAAAAGAAAAAGCGCTCCGTCCCGTCTCGCGGGTCTTCCCCCAACGTAAGTCATGCTAGCTAACGATACTGTTAGCTCATTGGTTAGCTCCACATTAGCATTTAGCATGCGAACCGAATGAACCCGATAACCTAGCGTGTATATACGACTTTGATTCAGTGGAAAACAGCACATTAAACTGCAGCTGTGCTCCAGGTGTTAGCTAAATAGATTTAAAAACTGTCTTTATGTCTTCATCATGTAACCAACGCTAAGCTGTCAACGCTAGGTTGAGAGTAGACGCGGAGAAATGAGATAATTATGCGCTAATTTAGATCAAATAAGTTTTTTTTTTTTTTTTTTTTATGGCAAACGGCTCTGTTTGACTCATCAAATCCGGACATAATGGTTTATCTCCTTTGTCTGCTGTTTTCATTCAAAAAACGCATTTCTGTCTAAAAAAAAACAGTTGAACAGAAATGATTTTCTGGAAGTGTAACTATGAAAGTACATATTTTTTTAGTGCTCTAGAAAAGCTGGTATTTTCTCTTTAAAGATGTGCATCTCAGGTAGAAGTGTGTGAGTTGTTGCCAGGATGTGATGTGTTTTTCCTCTGCAGGTGTACAATTACCCAGAAGATCTAGGGGCAGCTCTTTACAGAGAGCCGTTTGACTTCAACGCTGAGCCGCCTTGGGATCCGAGCTGATACTGGACGCCTTCAGCCCAGGACTCATCCATGTGGGTAAATCAATGCAGAATTAGTGGGCTTTCTTCAATAGTGGTGCTCATAAATACTGTGTTCCTTGATTTATTTTAAAAGGAATGATGAATGAGTTAACACACGTAATGTCCCAGATTAATCCGTCAGTGTTTATTTTAGATGGCTTCAGATCTATTTTTGTCAGTAGTGTTAAAGTAACTTGACAATGTTTGATTTTTGTAGTATTTTTATCTGTGCTTGATTTAGTTGTATAAGAGAAGACTTGTGAATTTGAATCTAGTTTTTCTTCCGTTATGTGCCATGGACGTTTTTGTGTTTCACAACATTAACTGAAAAGGCATCGGAGGATTATATTTTTACCTTTAAATCTGGTTTTGTTACTCATACTACCTTCCCAGAGCAGAGTTCTGAGATTTAATTGAAGTTGAAAGTGCGGCACAAACACAGCCAACATTGTATGTTAGTAAATACCATGAAAAAGAACATATATTGTTCAGCACATCAGACATTAAGGACGATTGTTATAATCAGGGATGTTCCGATCACATGATCAGAATCATACTTAAAATCATCCTTAAAAAAAAAAGTTATTGTTTTGATCAGTCCTGTGTGCGTCAAGCTTATTATTTCAAATAAACGCCCAAGTAGAAGTCTGTATGTCATGCACAGATCACAACATTTTACTGTCGTAAACTAAAGTGAAGCAGAATATGATGCTAGTTTGAGCAGGAGACGCACAAGAACATTTCAGTAAAGTTTTCAAGATATTCACAGATTCAGACTTCGAGGCTCAAAAACTCTTTTAATAAATGTTTAAAACTGACAGCAAGCATCTCTTACTTTTGTCTTAACGCAAACAACCATCTACAAAGCAGAAAAAGATCAGGTTGTTGTCTTTTTAATGAGAACGGTGGTCTCTTGCAACCCACAGAGACCACAGTGAGACGGCGGCAAACTGCCGGCTCTGGGAAAACATAATTAAAGAAACAAAAGCAAAAATAACCAAAACTAATAAATTGTTACATTGACATGAGCTAGTCATGAAAACTCAACACATTCATGCTACAAGAATTCTGGAGGAACGTCCTTGCTTTTAATCTTTAATGGAGACATGATCACATCTGATCAAACATGTTCTGAAGATGCCCAAGCTACAACCACCAAACTTTCTCACATGACTAATGTTCATTTATTTTACTAGTTCATAACTAGCAATTTTTTTTTAGTTAATAGTTACACTATTTTTACTTGGTTGTTCGAGCTACTTAACAGATGTGCTCTGTTTAAGTGTTGCGTAACAGAAGAAGGTTAAAAAATAAAATAAAAAAGGGGGACCAACCTGGATCCAAAATTGTTTCATTCTTAAATGTTTTACAAAAGTATTGGGTCAGGCTTTGGTATCAAAATCAAACGCCTCTAAATTGGGTCAGGGACAAAGACTTCTGATCGGTCCATCAGTTGCTATAGTCATTGATAGTGAAGCAAATGCAGCCTGGGCTTGAGGCTCCGTGTTCTTGTTCACTGATCAGAGGATTAATAACTTATTAAACTGAAATCATGTTCAAGTCCATGCAGTCAAAGACACTCTATTCATATAAAGTAGGTTGACAGAGAATTATCTGAAACACAGCTCTGCATCTTGGTGATCTTGTGAATGTAACGCGACTCCATTGTGTTTGGTTTTCTCTTGTTAGTTTGTTGCATAGCTCTAGGACCCCAGGGGCTCAGGGAAACAGGAAATAAGGTCACTGAAGACTGTCCATATTTTTTATGCCTGTCGGATTAGAAGAAAACGGCTGAGAGGATGAAGGGAATTGCAGATGAGCCTCAGTATTCTGTGGGCCTTCTGGATGGAGGCACTGCCCTCTGTGACATGATTGACAATTACATTGATGAACAAACTCTGGTAAGGGCTTTCTCTTTAACACTAGTCTATCAAAACACACTGCTGATAAGTACTGCTTTGGAAAAGACAGAGACTTTTAGAACCCTTTGAAAACATTGATATGTTTGTTTGTCTTATTGACATTTGCCTTTATTTCTTTCTGTTTTTTTCTCTCTCCCAGTCTGAGAAGAATGCATTTTTTGTAGCAGACC
Organism: Adrianichthys oophorus; assembly: GCA_036245035.1. Lineage (NCBI taxonomy): Eukaryota > Metazoa > Chordata > Actinopteri > Beloniformes > Adrianichthyidae > Adrianichthys > Adrianichthys oophorus. The sequence continues at coordinate 23,873,754 of BSAI01000207.1, forward strand.
TGGGAGCTGTAATGAGGCAGCATGTTCGCTGGCGAACCCGCATTCCCCTAATTCGACCGTACTACGCGGTCAGATGCAACAGCAGCCCAGCTGTGATTGAACTGCTTGCTTCCCTCGGCTCTGGATTCACATGCTCTAACAGGGTAATATTATCGAGGGGCTGGTTTGCATACTGATAACCAAAGCATTCATTTGTCTAAAATGCGTGTTCATGTTAAAGGTAGACCAACTATGGTAGAAAACACGTTCTAGTTGTTTAAAGTACAGACTTGCATTGAAAGAGTCTTGACAACTCTGAACAGAATAGCAAGAACTCCTCAATCCTGCAGGCTCAAAAACACGCTTCATTATAGAACAAACAACATGTATTAATAATTAAACTTAGTCATCTTCTCAAAATTATCACATAAAATCTTCTTTATTTTAAACTGAGAGAGGGATTGTAGTCTAATCATCCCAAACTCTTTCAGTACTATAGGCTCCTTGAATGTGATGTCACAGTGCCTCTGTGAACACCGTCCTCCTCGCCATTTTAGGAGTCAAACAAGGTCAGGTCAGTGTTTGGCTGTGTCCACTCAACTGTCTGACTTTGATCAGTTCCATCCTTGTTATCAGCAAGATGAAATAAAGGGCTGCGAGGTCTACCACAGATCAGAACCACTGCCTGGTGTCTGTTCTTACAGACCCCCCCACCCCCACTGTACCAACACACAAACCCAACGCAGAGCAGCTACATGTTATTAAGATGTTTTCTCCTGTCCTGACCAAATCCCAAAAACATTCATGTTACAACAAAGCAGTGAGGATCAGTAGCATTTCTATTCCAGTAGTAAGATGTCATCCACATGGTTCAAGTGAAGATGATAAAGACTGGAAGTGATGCCCCACATGAGTCACTTTTATAGACAAAGAAAATGTATAACCATACGACTACTGACACAAAATGTGCACTAAAGTCTGCTGGCATCTGGCGTGCATGATGTCACTGCAAAGAGTCCATCACCTTCAGCAGGTTAAAGAATCCAAGATAAACGGACTGATTTTAAAGTAAAAAATCTCTGCGCCTTCTCACAACAGAGAAGTCATTCTAAGCTAACATTTGGGGTCTAGTTGCAATAAAAGTGTAGCAGTGTTCATTCAGTTAAGTGTTAACATAAACTAACATCAAGAACATAGAACACATGCAATAACCTATAACACAGCAGTCAGAAGTGGAGTCTAAAGTTTCAACACAAATACATATTCATACATTGTTCTTTTTCAGTCAACAAAACCCAGTCATGACAAAGACAAATGGACTTCAGTAGAGCTCAATGGTTTTCATCTTCATGCTGGAAGTCATTTACAAGGATCTCAGTAAACACTTAGCATGTCACATCCAAAGGAATGCTTACTGTCAATGGTTTGATGCGCATATTTTGTTGATTGGGTTTTGTCTTTCTTTGCATTTTAGTCTGAACTTGAGCTGGTGCTGAGTCATGGGGTTTCCCCTGAAGATATCATCTACAGTGGGGTTTGTAAACAGGTTTCCCAGATCAAATATGCTGCCGCCAATGGCATAGACCTCCTGGTGTGTGATAACAAAGCAGAACTGCGCAAGATTTCTCGCTGCCACCCTGGAGCCAAGTAAGTCGTAAATTACATTTAGTTCAAGTTGTGTGGAAAATGAATGTTGGTGTTTAGACAGAAATGAAGGTCATTTTTAGAGAATCTTCTGAGTGGGATCTGTTGTAACAGAATGGAATCATTATCATTATCGGCTGTTGTGTTTGGTGCTTTAACTTACAGCCTCAGGTTTTTGTCTTTGTTTGATTCTCCTACTTCAATCACCAAACCTGAAATGTCTCTGCCCAGCACAAACTTTCAGCATTATTTTCCTTTCATCTTAGGAGACTATTCCTCTCTGTGGTTTGTAAAAGCTTAGACCTGTCCTGGTTAAACCATTTAAAAGGTTTCTTTTGGTTCCTCCTTCTCTCAAACATCTACTATGATCTGTCCCTCTGATGGATTCTTTCCTGATCCATCCTGGTACTCCCAAAGAGAACCTCAACATCTTCCTGCAGCTCTGCCTCCCGTCTCTGCATCAGTCTCTAAACCAACAACATGGCTGCTCTCACCACAGTCTTACACACGTTTCCTTTCACTCTTTGGTCACACATCTCACCTGAAACCTTCCTCCAACCGTTCCAACCTGCTTGCTCACATCTCTTCACCTTTCTCCAACGCTCTGTTGATCCAAATAATTTAAAGTCGTTCACCTTTTCCACCATTGCTCCGCTCCACTTCTGTCTTCCTGCAGTTGTCCTTCATTCTTTTCCTTTCCTGAGCAAACCTCCACCTCTAGCGGATCCTCCACCTCTCCTCCCTGTAACCTTCACACAGAACCCAATGAATGAATCCAGACTGCATGTTCTTTCCTTTAAACGAACAGGTTTTCCGTGTTGTTGATCAGATTTTAAAGTATGAGCACTGTAATTGTACTAAAGTAAATATGGGCACATATGTGATTGAGTGACTGTTTAATAAACACCAGTGGTTTAGTTGCTGTGGTGTTGGTTTGTTTCCAGATTTGTTTTCTTGTGTTGCATCAGGCTGCTGCTGCAGGTTTCAACAGAGGCCTCCAACCCAGAGGATGACATGACTGTGACCTTTGGCTGTTCTCTCAAGGACAGCAGGTGTCTGCTGGAGAGTGCTAAGGAGCTCGGTGTGCAGGTGGTGGGGGTCCGGTAAGATCTGTATTAAATGTACAACCATGGGCTGTAAGCTGGGTCAATTCCTGTCAGGACTCTGGATCTGTCGAAGTTTTTAATGAAAACGAGCGTGATGCAAACCCTGGACCAGTAGTTCTGTACAAACTGTGTTGGGTCCTAAAACCACATCCTTGAAGCCATTACCTGCTTCTCTTCACTGCAGGTCCAACATTTCCAGCTCCTGTGAAGACGACCAGGTTTACCTTCATGCCATCTCTGACGCTCGCTACATCTTTGACCTGGGGGTGAGTGATCAGAACCAGGGACTTCTGTTTATACCACGGTCCGGGTGAATACGACATTCTGATTGGCTGCTGGATGTCCATAGAAAAGTGACAATGAACACCTAAAAAAGAAGTTCTGGTCACAAAACCTAAATGTTCTTTTGTATTACTCTGGCCTAAACGCCAGTAGGTAACCAGAACAACAGAAACTTGGAACAATGGTGGACAGACGTTATTCCACAGTTTATCACGACAGCCAGACAATTGACGTGTTCTTCAAATGTATCTATAACCGCGTTTCCACTGAGCAGTCCAGTCCCGCGTTTTGAGCATTGTAAAGTGAACCCATTAAACAGTACTGAACCGTACCTCTTGGGGGCGCTCATTGGGTATAGGTCCGCTTGCTGTAGCCACCGGTTCATTGGCACAAAGCGATGACAACATTAGAAAGCGCCAATATAGCGCTCATTTAAGCTAACGTTTCCAGGGTTTCTTTACGGCGATATTCATCTCAGCCGTCCGCAATCTTCTTTCACACAACATTATAATCCTGTTCTACACGATGTACCAGCAGTGAAGCAATGAAAAGACGAGCTGCTGGATGACCTCCATTGTTGTTGCTTTTTTAGTCGTCGCTCTACAATGATGCAATGACACCCCAACGGTCTACGCCGCACATGCACTGTGAAAACAAACCGCATCCTTGGAAGCGAGGCTGAACTGAGTGGAAACGCTCGCCAGATTTAATTGGACCGTACCACTCCTGCATGTGTGTGTGTGTGTGTCTCACTAACCCTCAGTTTTTGAAAGTGTGTGTTTGTGTGTTACAGGAGGAAATCGGCTTCAACATGAACATTTTGGACATTGGAGGTGGATTCAGCGGCGCTGAGGCACAGCTGGACATGGTCATAATTTATCCGTTTATCTGCTCTGTTACATCAGTGCCTGAGATCCAATACTCACAATATGAAGTCGTACACCAGTGAACGTGCTGACTGGGATTAGTGCCACTCCTAAATGTTAGAGGTTTGATTATAAGCAGCTTTCTGTTGGAGTTTGATCAGAAGGCGAGCTGAGGATCACTGCTGCCAGTTTAAGTCAAAAGTGATTTGATCTAAACAGAGATCAAACTTTGTATGAATGTTTACATTAACACTATCAGAAAGCCGTGTTTTTCCTTAAAAAACGATATTAAAGAAAATCTTTTCAGGATTTTGCTTCTTCAAAGTGTAGATTATTTCAATAGATTATTTAGAACTCAGGTTTGGTCATGTGACTGTTAAAGGTTTTTTTTTTATTGTCTTCTCAGATTCACAGTGCTGTCATGTCTGTGGTGGACCTGTACTTCCCTTCTTCATCTGGAGTCTCCCTCATTGCTGAGCCTGGCAGCTTCTTTGTGTCTTCTGCCTTCACTCTGGCTGTCAGCATCATCTCCAAGAAGGTGGTGGCACCTGAGGCCAAAGACCAGGAACAAGGTCAGTGACGGTTCTGTGGTGATGAATTGGAGTCTGCCACGTGACCAACAGCAGCTCTTTTGAAAGTGTCACTCTGTAATCAAAGCCCTTCTTCTGAGCAGAGGAGCAGTCTCCCAACAAGGAGCCAGAGTTCCAGTACTTCATGAACGAGGGGGTGTATGGATCCTTTTCCAGTAAACTCTCTGAAACACTGATTGGAGCTCCATCTGTTCACAAGGCAAGTTTCAAATGCCGTTTCTGCTCTGACACAACAGAGCAGTGATGCTGTTTGTATTCCTCCAGTCATCTGTGGTTCTTCTTGCACAGAAGTCGTTGGTGGATGCTCCTCTTTTCAGCAGCAGTCTGTGGGGTCCTTCAGGAGATGATCTGGACCAGGTGGTGGAGCATTGCTTTCTGCCTGAGCTTAACATTGGAGACTGGCTTGTGTTCAAACATGCCGGGGCCTACAGTCTGGGTCAGCCGCTGTTGGCCTCCACTGACTCTCCACCGCCCCCTATCTTCTATTTCATCTTCTCCAGAGACTGGTAAGGTTTTTCAGCTGCAGTTGGAAGTGTTGCAGCTGTGCTTCCACTGAAGAATGGTCTTTGCTCCCCTGCAGGTTTGAGATGCAGGACACCATGCTGAAGAACCTTTCTTTGGTTCCCTACTTTTTCAGTTCTTCCCAAACTGGAGCTGCGCTGTCAGTGCCAGCGTAGGTCACCTGAGCAGGAACGCTTGAGTGTGTGGATGGTTTATGCTGCTAGCATCCTTTGATGAACAGAAATGAATTCAACCAAATGTGCAGACAGTGTTTGACCCTGTTCTACCTGCTTCACCTGAACCTCAATGTTTGACATGTGAGACCTGGACACCAGACGCGTCTGCTAGTATGATGACTCCAAACACGCATCCTTCTGTTTGCTTTCTGCAATGAAACCTTCCCGCTATTGCTTTGGGCTTAGAAAAAGGTTCTGTGGGTCTGCTTTGCTGGTGCCATGTTTGTAAAGATAGATGTGTATTCTTAATGTAGATGCTAAAATGACAGTTTACTGCAAAATGTCTATTTATGATTTGAAGTTGTTCTGTTATTTATTATCTGTGGCAAAAGCTCCAATAGTTCTTGTTTGAAAATGGGACTTGAACCACAACGTTGCAAGTGAATTTCTTTATCCTTCTTTGTTCAGAGTCAACACCCAGGCTTTTTATGGAAAAATAACAGTTTAAAAAGCTGAAAGTGATGGCTGAACCAGTGAAGTGGCTTTTGTATGACTGTCAGTGAGGCCAGCAGGGAATTGCAGACAGCAGAGCAGATTTCTTGACAGCAAGTGCTGCAGACAGACCAGGGGAAGTGTAGCAGGGCTGGAAATCAGCTGGCATGGGACAGGACTCTTTATTGAAGGAGAAAAGACTATAAATGTGAGACTTTTTACTCTGAACATTTCTTTGAACTCAAAAGTATACTTCCTGACTCCCCACATAATTTCGCTGCATGCATCATGTCTGTAAACTCGTCTCCCATTGAGGATTAACTATCAGGCTCCTAATCTGTAGCTGTGCTCACAACATTAATAAAGCCCTTATTGACTTGACTGATTTGTTGTTTCATTTGAGGAAACGGATGCACTTCTGCTCTTTGAGTTACAGATCTTAGTTTGATCACAGACACAAGTGGGAAGGCAGTGCAGGAGGATTGTTTCAGGAGTGACAGATGGAAAGTGGCAACAACTAAAAAAAAAGGTAACTTTATCCGTGTTTTCTGACAAAAACTTGATGTTTAACATCCATCGACTGATGGGTGCTCAGAGGAAAAACAGGACAAATCAGCTACAAATGGACAAATCAATTTCATTGATGAATTCAATTTTTTGCTTTAAGAAGATTTATCGTGGGAAAAGTTTGAATTTTAATTTCCCAACAATCTGATTTCTGGGACATTTGTTGTTCCCTGAAACAGACTGAGTGCAATGCTGAAGCTGGTGGCAGCTCACAGAACAGCTGCTGCATTGCTTTACGAACATTTCTACTGCTTCTGTTCAGCTGCACTTTGTGTTCAGCCCAAATCCCAAAGGAGATGTTCAAATCAAATCATTTGGATTAAATATGTCATTTATGGGGTTTTTTGTCAAAGGAAGGACAAACACAAAGATTAAAATTGAAAACTGAATTTGGTTGGGGGGTTTTTTGTGTCCATGTTGCCCAATAGGAGAGTTGGGTACCTTCATGTAAAAAATGGACATGTAATCCTCAAAGATTCTTTCATTTCAGTTTTCGTCCTGCCTCACAGAGAGGCTGAAAACAGTCGGACTGGTTTTAGTCAGTTAAATGTCAGTCAGTTGGCTAATCCCAAATGTCCAGCAGGGGGTCTTCCTAGCAGACAGGTGACGCCGTGCGTGCTTTGCTAGGTGGTCGCTCCTCATGAAGCGGGCCAAGCACACAGGGCAGGAGAATCTTTTCTCTCCGGTGTGGGTTCTGTGGTGCCGGGAAAGTTCATCGGAGCGAGCAAACTGCCTCTGGCAGCCCTCCCACTTACATCTGAAGGGTTTCTCGCCTGTCGGAATACAGACGGGGGTGCAGGTGAAGGATTTTTTCAGTTAAATTTGAATAAATGTGCGTAATTGTAAGGTCTTTAATGAGTCTTCTCTCACCTGTGTGCGTTCTGATGTGGGCCTTTAGATGGGAGCTCTTGAAGTATGTCTTCCCGCAGTCTTCCTGAGGACAAACGTGTCTGCGGACTCTTGCTGTCTCTTTTTGGGGTGGCCTGTGTCTCTGCTCTGACAGGGACCCACAAGGTGATGGGACAATAGCCACAAACTTGGTGCCACCAGAGGTTGCTGGTGTTTGCTGAACATATAAAGTTGCAGATGGTTGAGGAACTAGGAGCATGACGGGGCTTTCTGCCACCGGAGCTCCTGCAACCACGACCTGCAGGGGGAAAGCCCCTCGTGGTCCGAGGCTCTGCTGTTGACCTGCTGTCTGCGAGGAGGTCAGCGCTGACTGCTGCTGATTCTCAGAGGTTCTGACTGGCATCTGAAGAATATTCAGGGAGGAAGAAGAGGCAGGAACATGAATAACCAAAGCCCCACAGGCTGGAACAGACAGAGGTACTTCATCACCTAGCATTTCCCTTAACCTCTGTGAAGCATTGGGGACAGTTTTCTCTGAACTAGTGCTGTCCTCAGAGTGTCTGTTTCTGAACCCATTTGAAGAGTTCACAGCTGTTTGAGAGTCCTCTGGAGCGGACCTGCCCTCCTGCAGCGGCGGACGAGCGCTGCAGGCCCAGCGCTGCATGTCTGCGGTGTGCCGGATGACGCTGGTGCACTGGAACTTCTGTGGAACAGCAGTTTCCTCTGCAGGGGGGTGTGGATTCTGTATGGATGCTAGCCCGGGGGTCTGGAAGAGGGGTGGGCTGTGCGGAGGGGTCATGCACTGGAAGGAAAAGCACAATCCCAGTGAGCATCTGTTGGTGCTGAATTGTTTCAGCTAAATGCTCATTCTGGCTCACTTACAAAAGGAAGATCCTGCTGGGAAGCAGAATCAGAGGAGGCCCAGTCATCTTCTGAGCTGTCTGACAAGGGAGTTAAGGGTCTAGAGAGCCTCAGCTTGCTTTTCCTAGTCTTCCAGTGCTCTGTCATGGACACCAGAGCCTCTGCCGCCCTCAGGTCTCCTCCATCCTGGAAGTCGGGTGTTTCTAATGTTTGCTCTTCAACATCCAAGCTGCAGCTTTGACAAACCAGCAAAAGCAAACATAAGAACAGTGCCCCTTCTTTCATAAAAGTCCCCCTCCAATGATCTATCGTGAAAGCTTTCGCAGTGGTCTTTTAATAAAAAAAAACCTGTGTGGTTTTCTAGGACACCGTTACTGTCTAAAGATTGAGTCAGGAGTTCATCAGAAACTCTCCTCTGAGTTGTGGGCACTACTGATGGTTTCAAGCTACCCTGCCCAGAGTATTATCTTTGTAACAAATACGCTCTTTTTTTCTCTGCTCCTGATTCACAACAAACTGAATTCTGAAATACTCAGAGATGCCATTTTGAGCCTAATTTTCTTAATCTGTGTTTGTTGTGCATTCTGTGTTGTGCATTTTCATCAGATTGGGTCTTTAAATAGCATTTCAGCCTCAGGCTGATCCATTATTGTAGACATATAAATCAGATCTAAGTCCTTCACAGTTTCAGAACACACCATCACGAGGAGAGAGGAGACCGCGATGGGCCGCCGCTCCACCCTCTCCTTTCACGCACTGTTTGTTCAGTAGGCATTAAACTAGGCTGGTGTGCGGTTTTGGCACATGTGCTTTATCACAGCACTATAAACATCTGTCCGGTTCAAGGAAATATTTGATTCAAACTCCAGTTTTCTGACCAGAGCGTCTGCTGAGAATCTCTCAGAACCGTATTTTTGTTTGAGAAGAGTGAGTCTGTGTGTCTGTGTCAGCTGCAAAGCCTGACATTTGAACTTTTCTAGCTATTAACTCCGTTTTTCACAGAGTGGTGGTGCTGTGTGGCCCCTCCGGCCAGCATGAAAACCACCATTCTTCTGAAAAACTGATATCTTTCAGATCCAAATAAAACAGCTGCTTGAAATCACGTTCGCGTGTGGAATTTAGTGTGTTGGCTGCACACAAATCCATGTCTTTAACACTTCAGAGAAATTAGGTTGATTAAAGCTGTTAAGAAAACGGGCCGGTCGCAGAGCTCTGCTTTTAACAAAGCTGTGCACACGTCTGAAGGCAGGAAGGAGGAGCTGAGGCGGGGTGAAGCGGAGCAGTTCAAACCTCCACCTCTGCCTTAAAACAGAAGTATTCTTCTGATGCTGGTGTTCTTTAAACTATGCAAACACCAGGGTGCAGCTTGAAGCTGTGGAACTTCAAGCAAACTACCTGATAACATCAAATAAAAATACAGAATATTTTAATAAATAATATTTAAGGTTTCTGCAATGAGCCTGGGCTACAAACAATTTCTAATTTATTTTAATCAATTGTTTCCTGAAAAAAGCAAAAAACTATTAAACCATGAACTGATTTCCTTTTAAAGGACTTTTTAATTAAAATGTAATAATTCTAAATCTATTTAAATAGTTTTTCCCTAAAGCCTTCTTTTACATGTACAGACACATGCCAACGTCTTCAGTGTCTTTTATTAAATTTGGATGTTTTTGTTTTTTAATAAACCATATGTACTTTTCCATCTCTTTAGTTTCAATAAAATTTTTACTTTGCAGTTATTTGATGAAGTTGCATAATAGAAAGTCTTCTCAGAAACATGTTATAATCGTGACCTTTGCTCCCTGCAGAATGCTTTGGTCTAGAGTGAGGCATGCAGGAGCAGGGATGGGTCACATGTTCCGTCAGGACTGCTTCATCTACAATCTATTAAAACCTGTTTCTCTGTGTTCATGTTCAGGAAATGGGAGAAATGATGAAACCACAGAGTGAAAACACAGCAGAGGGGCTGGATCCATACACAAAACAGCCCACGACCCCACAAAACAACACACAACAGCACACAACCCCACACAATCATCAACAGCATGCAACAACACACAACAGCACACAGATGCCCTGCATCCTCCTCTGAAATGATCTGATTCATTGAGCATCTTTACTATTAATAATGTCATTTTGTCAAACCGGACACCGGAAATGCAACGGAAGCCTGCAAACAGATCAGTTTCTAGTAAACAAAACTCACGGCTCCAAGCTGAAGTGTGTCATCATGGGAGTTCAGTTTGAAAGATGGCAACAAAAATGGGAATCCGTCTCAGTTTTGATTCTTTCCATTCATCCTTTCAAATCCTGTGGAGGGGGGCCACGCGCGTGCAGAGGTGTGCAGCGGAGCTGACCAATGAGAGGAGGAGCCGCTGCGTGATCAGGGACTGAAGACACCGTGGAGGCTGCATGGTGCACAACACACTGACCGTGTGAGCACCACGCACCCCCTCCCACACACGCACACCCACGCGCACAGCCTCGCTCCCTGCGCTATCTTTGATGAGTCACATATTGCCGTCTGCGCAGACTCATCGTTTGGAGCTCTGTTCTGCGTTTTTAGTGACATGTCTTCATTCTTTCCAGGGGCGGCTCTGAGGGATCCAAACATGGGGGCCTCAGCCCACACACCAGGGGTCAGGGTGGGAATGTTGGTATGGATGTGGATGACGATATTCAGTACCGCTTTATGTCTAAAAAATTCCAGTTGAAATAATCGTCCTCCAATCAGTGATGCCGCATAGTTCCTGCCTTTTTTGTTTTCTTGTTTTTCTGCATCTCCTATATTATTATGCTTTAGAAGCCTAAAGTAAAAAAGTCGTTTTGCCCATGAGATGATGTTAAAAACCCTGGAAACATTTTTGCTGACCTACAGTACATCTGGAGGTTAGACGTTCTCTCTAAGCATGTGTGTGGTATTTCAGGTATCTTCTTCAGGTGAGTGTTACCTTTAGTTCTGTGACATCTCTAGAAAACTCTGATTTTAATGAGCCTGAACAGCTTAAGGAGCATTTTTAAAAATGCAATTTACTTTAAAATAAATGAAATAGAAACACTGCAAAAAAGTCTCTTACACCCCCCCTCCAGGACAGGGAATCCATGGTACGGCCTGGCTGTTGATTGGTTTGCCCAAGGGAAGGAAGGGGTTTGACAGTCAAAGATCCATATCAGTGTGAGAGAGCCCTTTTTATGCAGGAACTTTAGGATTATCATCATAAATATATATATTTTAAAAGAATATTATTGGCTCAGAGTGTTTAGGAGAGTTGTCTTTGTTAAAAAGAGAGAGAGGTCAGCCATCAGGGTTGAAAGGGGTCAGGATGCCCTCAGGCAGCTTCATGGATTAGGTATCAGCTGTGTAAACCTCACCCAGAGCAGGGCGCTCAAATAAAGTACAAACGCAAAGACACTCAGGGAATCTGATTATGTCCAGAATATGATGCTCCCCAAAAATGGTCCTAATTAGTCTGGATCCAAGAAGTAAAGTTGTTTTCCCCTCCTCAAATGTTTGTCTTTTTACTTATCCAACAGTGAATCCATGTTTATTTTCTATTGTTTGTGCTCCAAATAAAAGGATACGTCAGTAAAATGTCACACAAAAGTCAATCTTTAGGGAAACTGTAAAACACGACTTATTTAACAAGCATGGAAAGGTCATTCTCTGCTTATGCAAATGAACCTGCTTTTCAGCCAATCAGAATGGCTCGCTTATCCAAGCATCAGGCATTGGGGACCCTTCTCATGCCGGGTTGTGCTTGTGACATTTGCCAGGCTTTTTGTTAACACAACTTGACAAGCCTTCCATACGATGGCCCAGAAGGGTCACAACAGGTCACAAAAGGTGAAAAAAATAACTCACAACACACAAAAAAA
>BSAI01000207.1:23885555-23939926 GCA_036245035.1 Adrianichthys oophorus
AACAGGTCACAAAAGGTGAAAAAAATAACTCACAACACACAAAAAAATCAACTCACAACACAGAGGGACACAACACTTTAAATTCACAAATTTCAGAATAAAAGCAATGCAACTTCCGTTGTAGGTATACTTCAGTTTTGACATAATGGGTTGTGTTGTGAGTTGATTTTTTTTTCTTTTTGCATTGTGAGTTGATTTTTTTCATGTGAGTTAATGTTTTTGTTTTCTGAGCTAATGTTTTTGTTTTGTGAGTTAATGTTTTTGTTTTGTGAGCTAATGTTTTTGTTTTGTGAGTTAATGTTTTTGTTTTGTGAGTTGATTTTTTCCTGTTGTGACTAGTTATGTTGTGTTGTGACCAGTGCTGTAAATCAATTAAAAAAATTACTCAGCTTAATCACACTTTTGGGTTGTGATTAATCACAATGTTTTACAAGTTACATTTTATACAATAATACCCAGCTTTCGAACAAAAAAAAGACCTGAAAGAAAATGTTTTCCTTCATTTTTATTGTCTGAAATGTTTAATTTATAAATTGTTAACTCAGAATATTAATTTGTGTGCACAAAACACATCAACAGTAAGATAAGTAGACTTTTAAGTAAAGACTCTTGTGTCTGCAGTATTATTCCAAGAAAACAAAGATGCTGATATACAGCCATAAGAAACCAATTTTGTGTTTCTGCACTTTAAATGGTCTGGGGGAATACTCAAATCTGATTGGCTGCTGGGTGTTGAGGAAGAAGTTCTGGTCACAATGTTCCATGTGTGCAGGCTTCTTCAAAAACAAGATTATCCTTCATGATGTGGACAAAGACAAGCAGTAAAAGGTGAATTTTCTCTCTGAACTGAGGTTTTATTTACTTATCATGACGATCAGTATATATATCGCTTTCCTTTGCCGCTGCAGTCGAGGTCTGCCGGCTCAGCGACGCATTGACTTGTTACCGTGACAACGTACCGCATTACGTATCAAATAGTCTGCCTTTTGTGAAAAAGCGATCTAAACCTAAAAAATAACAAGATTAAAGTACTAAAAATTGATTCAATATTTATTTCCTTTGTAAGTTACCATGGTAAAAGCGGGATAGTTCCTGACAAAGTGTGCATTCAGAATTTGACGCCCGCTGCGGAAGCCTGAACTGACAGAAAACGGTTGCTTCGCAGAGTGTAATTAATTTGTGTTTATATAAATTAACACGCTCCATGAAGCTCAGAGTGAACAAGCAGAGCCAGCTTCCAGACCTGCACTGTCCTAAATCTGCAGGATATTAATTTGCCTGAACTGTGAGGCTGTATTTTAAATACTTACTCTCCAACCACTGATCAAGTTACCCGGATCTGTGTAACTGCTGGCATGACTGACAGGAGCCGGTGCTCATTTACTAAAGAGAAAGATTTATTTTTATCTCTACAAACTGTTGCAGTCGGAACTCAACATCGTTTGACTTTCATTAAAAAAATTCCCCTTTCGCCACTAAAGCCTAGCTAGTTTTTTCTTTGAGGGCGGTGAAGACGGCACAGTTGTCTGGCTCTTTGCTCTCGTATCTATCCCCACCAGAGGTCATTTGATAACCTTGTACCCAGGTATCTAAAAATAGTTGTGGATATTTCTTTAGCTTGTTTGACTTCCCTCTTGAATAAGGGTGCTTCTGTTTTTTCTGGTGGGGGCAGTGACCCTGGCTTTATCAAACTTTGTGCTGAATTTAGAGAATAACACATCTACGCCTTTAAACTTTTTAGATACTGAACATGTTCACAATTTAAAAACAGAGGATCTAAACTCTTCACACTCCTGTTCTTCTCAGATTTTATTACAATTTTAAGTTCATATTAAAAACTTGAAGATAAATGCGAGCACCTGAAAATGTTTGAATGTATAGTTGTTATTGTTTTCGTTTTTGCTTTTGTTCAGTTATTCTTAAGTCTGACACGGAGGTTTGTGTAGTTTAAGGACAGATGATTCGAGTGGATCACTTTGGTTTCAGTCTGGTTAACTTTTTGCTCAGACGAACATGACAGGCAAGTGAACCCTTAGCGAAGAGTGGTTCATCTGAAGTTAATTTTACTACACTTGAGTATAAGTATAGAAAGTCTACTATAGACCATGTATGTGTAGTGAAGGAAGTTTACTAACTGAATACTTCAGACTAAATTAGAATGCTTTAGGTTTGCAAAAATATAGATTGTATATAAAAAGCAAACTTCAAATATACTGCCTCACTTTTGGCATAGACTAAGCAGTACATTTAATTAAAATGCTTGTTGGTCAGAGTTGTTAAAGAACAAACAGCAGTTTAGATTGAAATTAAGACTCAACCTGTGAAACTGCTTTTAGTTCCTGCTTAGACTTCCAAAAATGTGACTTTAAATCCAGAGCGTTTGCCGGTTGGTCTCCAGTCTCTCCCTTGACATGCACCCACAGCAGCAGTGCAGGAGCAGGACTGCACTGCCTGGATGATCCATGCTGACAGATAAATCCTGCCACCTGCTGGTGATGTTGAAAATATTCTGTGGATCAAATTACTAACAGTCTGCTTTGGTTTTCATTGAGCTTGAAAACATGGAAAAATCAGTGTTAAAGTAGGCGTACGTTTTTATTATTTGAAAATAAACAACCATATAATTAAACCTTAAAAAGTGTGATAACATGGCCAGGGCTTGTTTTTATCATGAAGACAGTTCATCCACACTTGAATTGAGCTTCTGCCCCACGAAAGGAGAAGGAAATGTGACTATGTGTGTGAATAAAGACCCACTCAGATCATCTGTTGATCTACAGTAAAAATGTTCCCTGTGGTCTTTTCATTATGATTAGGCTGTTTTTAGACTAAATCAAAAGAACTGTCATTTTCTAGGACAGTTTCTGCAGAAACTTTGGTGGTGCAGAGCAACCCTGCCCCCCCCTCTATGGCTGAGAGTTCTCTGTTTACACTCTCTCCTGCTAGCTTGCAGCCCCTCACACCACCAACCTAACACTGGAATAAAATGGCGACTAATATTGTAGCCATCCAGTCGTACAGTTTTGATCCAGATTCCAGCTCAGACGAGGAAAACAAAGACGTTCATGGATCGTCTGTCTGCACGTGGACGCATCAGAATGGAGCGGAGCAGGGAGCTTGTAGCCTGCCCAGCGTATTTTCTATATCACAAATAAGAGCATTTTTGTCTGCTCCTGATTCACAACAACTTGCATAGAGAAATCCTCAGAAATACCATTTTAAGCTTCATTTTCTTTATGTATGCCTTCAGTCGTGAGAAAAATGCCACAAGAACATTTTTAAAAACACAATTTTCAAAGTCCTGTGGTAACACAAAATGTACTATTATAAATGTTTAGTTTGAAAGGAATGCATCATACCCAAAAACAACAGCAGCACAACACAATAAAATATGACAGAAAAGGGGAATATTAGTCCAGCCATGGGAGCAGTTTTGATTGTTCATGTTCCATGTTTGGGCTGCATGGTGTTGTAGTGGTTAGAACTGTAGTCTCACAACAAGAAGGACTTGTTGAAAGTATCCTGACTGGGTACTTTCCGTGTGGATGTGGATGCGTGACTTTTCTCCGAACGCTCCAGCTTCTTCGTTTGGTCTCGATGGGCCTCTTCTTCCCGCAGGATGGGCCGTTACAAAAGGAGCGCAACAAAATACTTTGATCCAGAAACATGGAACCAAGCATCAAAGCTTTGAACGAAGATGTTTCAGAGCTCTGAATCGATTCATTAACAAAAAAAAAGTCACATCTGAATACTCAACAGCCAGATTTCTGGTCTGAGAAGCACATTAGTCTGAGCGATTTCACTTTTCTGTCTAACAACATACAGCAAAGACAAATATTAGAGTTCTATTCATATAATGTAAATGGAACAAAGTGAACACAACTTTATTTATTTGGTACCTCAACAAAAACAACACAAAAGACTGCCCAACCCAACCCTAGTTCTCTGACCACCTTACCTGCTTTACGGTTTCTGTGCACTGCTTTCTGCTGATCAGCTCACTCTAGAGCTGAATAAGAATCTACTGGATTCAGCAAGGAACACAATGGATCAAAAAGTATTTGTCAGTGAGAGTTTCTGCAAGTCATCCTGTTAAAAACTTGAGTTTGGTCTGAATGTTCATCACTTCATTTGTGAGAGACAGAACATAAAAAATATCATCTAGGAAATCATCCTGATTGATTTTTAAAGAATTTATTTATAAAAACAGTGCAAAAAATGTGGCATAATGGTGCAGTAGCCCCCTCAATACTTTGTAATGAACCCTGGTTGAAAATTACGCAGGTCAAAGGTTGCCTGTAGGTCTTCAAGATCCTCTCCACAGCTGTGATGTTTTGGGGCTTGTTGCTGGAAAACACACGCTGTCAACTCCTTCCACTGATTTTCTATTAGATTGAGGTCCAGAGGCTGGCTAAAGCATCCTATAACCTTGAAATCCTTTTATGTAGTCACTCCTTTGTTGCCCGGGGGATGTGGTTAGGATCATCGTCCTGCTGGAAGATCCAGTCATGTTCATTCTCAGTGTTCTTACTAATGGAAAGAGCTTTCTGCTTCAAATCTCTCCATACATGGATCCATTCATCCTTTCCTTTAAACAGTCGTCCTGTCCCCATTGCAGAAAAAACAGCCCCAAACCATGATGTTTCCACCTCCATGCTTTACAGTAGGTGCGGTGTTCTTGGGATGAAACTCAGCGTTCTTCTTCCTCCAAACACAGCGCTTGGCATTTATACCAAAGAGTTCCATTTTGGTCTGATCTAACCACATGACCTTCTCCCAATCCTCCTCTGGATCATCCACGTGGTCTCTGGAGAACTTTAGATGGGCCTGGATATGTGCTGGATTAAACAAGGGGACCTTTGGCGCTCTACGGGATTTAAATCCATGAGCTCCTTTAGTATTTGTAAACATGTAATTTTTTAATCCAACTAAATTACCTTTCTTGAAATATGATGATGCTTATTTTAGTGATTTTTTAAAAATCATTCTTTTAACCCAGAGGCTCCTTGAATCAATAAGAGAACGCAAGGTTAGAGTCATGTGTTTAGTTAATAATTATATTATATATATTTAGTTATATAATGTATATTTTCATTGACTAATCATCCAGCAAGACATTTTTGAAGTAATGTTTGGTCCAAAAGACATTGGACACAGTCCTGTGCCCAACCCAAAGGCAACCCAGCAGGCACAACAGGAGATCCATACTCCCTGGATCATCACCTTCCTCTCTTCTAATAAAGTTGACTGGCTGGATCAGGGTGCTCTGTGGCTTACTGGTTAAAGAAAAACTAAAAGGTTTTTGGTTTTAAAAAAATATCAGTAAAGTAAAGAGTAAGTAGTAGAGTAAAGTAAAGCAACTTGAACTTTATTTTTGACTTTAGGTAAAAAAACAAAAACATTTTGACAGATTTCTGAGCTTCATGTGTCACAAAAAATGAACTTGAGGTCAGTAAACACAACCAGAATGTATACTTATGGGGCACAGAGTTATTAGGCAGATATCCTACCAGTATTTTTGAAACAGATTCAAGAATTTGAATTGTGCTTAATGGTTAGAAAAACAAGAAAAAGGTCAGCTAATTAGCTATGATTTCATTTTGTTTGCTATATTTACAAATTTCTGGTCGAGATGCATAAAATAAATACAATAAAATAAATGTTTTTGAATCATTACTGACATTACACTGCATTCTACTACATTTGCAGCACTGACATGGTCCTTTGTGACGCAGGATGTTTTTATGTTGAAAGGACGCAGGGGTTTAACGATTCATTTTAACAACAATTTGGTTCATAGCATAATCTGTGGTTGCCAATCTGATTCATAGTCGGGATTGATTCATTTTGAATGATCCAATTCACTGACATAAAATGGATCAGAACATCTTTATCCAAAACTTCAACAGTGTGACTCAGAGATAAATACCTGGTTCTGAACAGTGAAGTTTTTCAATTCTTGTGTTTCTTCAAGATAATCAAGTGTAAATTAAATGTGTACAAACAAACAAATAAACAAGAATGAATGTCAAATCCATTCACATTTTAGTTTGATAAAGTTCAGCCCACTGTTAAAATAATCTAAAGGAACATTATTAGAACATTCTAGCACACTGTATGGTCACATGACTTTGTAAAATTCCGTGTTTCCAAACATTGGACTGGAATTATGGTTGATCGGTTTTTACTGCATCATGTGTGTTGTCCGCTGTGATGAACTTGGTTGTTTTTACACAATATTAAATAAAACTACTGTGTTTAAATCCAAATATTTTTTCCAAGATCGATTTTAATTTTACAATAGTATTGGTTGATTTGATTCAGTTAACAACTTGCTTCTGTCAGATCGAACAATTGTTCATAAGGCCAAGTTATATTTATCATAATAGTGACAAAAGCATGAAAAGAAATCAGTGTATTTTTTTTGCTAAAAGGTGAAATAAGACTTTGCGGTTCCTACAGACCGCTGTACTGGCTTCATAATGATCAGATGTAATCCAATTATAGGTTTAAATTCAGACTTTGCTCTTTTCTTTTCTCCTTTTGTCTAAAATACAGCCCTCAGTCTGTTATGTTATGTGCTTTTTGCATTGTTCTCATCTTTCTTCAGTCATTCTCTTGCATGCTGCAGCAGTTCTTGCAGCTCAGTAAGGATCTTTGCCAGGAAAGGTGCTTTCCAAACAAGCCTGCCCTGCCAATGTCCATGAATGTGGCTCTTCAGATGCGAGTTTGGCCCATTAGCTCAGTGTGTGCCCCTAACTATCCCGTTGAACACATTTCCTGTTTGTGGCTGAAACTCCAGGCAGCAGCAGAGCAGAGCAGAGCAGAGCAGAGCAGAGCAGAGCGGCTGCATGTGCGCTCATCAACACACGCGCACACACAAACACACACAAGGAGCTTGGTGGAGTTAAGATGGCGGCGTGTGGCTGAGGAGGCTGGGATTCTGAAAGATTTTCGCTCTAAAACATTTTTTATGGAACCACGCACGCACAGTTATTGAAGAATAACAATTTCCATTTCTTCTACGCGCCTGTGTATGATTTTAGAGTGAGCCCATGACATCTATACACTTCGTTGTTCACCCGCTGCCCGGGACCGAGGATCAGCTCAATGACAGGTATTTTGTTGCAGTCCACAGAAAAGACCGAATAGAATCAATATTTCTGGAGCACGTTAGTCCTGTTTTCTTTTTAGTTTGAATAGTTCAAGATAATGATATTGTCATGTATTTTCGCTTGGTTTTAATAGATCTTAATGACCTCTTCAGGGGTGATTCAAGGCCCGGCATTTTGAACGGTCCTTGTTAGCTAGCCGTTCAGAAGCGGTTGCTAGCATGCTACATGCTAACCCGTTGACTGTCTATTACGGCTAAAGCTAGCTGCAGCATTCTTGGTCCTCTTGAAGGGCTGGCTCGCAGTCAACGTTGAGACAGACAATGCAAGTTGGGGGATGGGTGAAAGAGGGGCAAAATGTATTTCATACACCAAACTGATTTCTCGATCCTCCTTTTTTGTGTCACAAATCACACATTTGCCCCTTTACCTCGTGCTATGATTTCTTTTGTGTTTGTCTCGTTGATTATTATGACCAATGAAGGGGCTAACGTCAGCTAGCCGAGAGCTAGCTTAGTAATTTGCTACCATGCGTTTGACAAAGGAAAATATTCGTACATGAGAGTCTTTGTTTTAATTTTCCTTCTTAGTCTTAACTCTTTACCCTGCGTTTGATCACCAGGATATTCAAAAATATGATCCTTTTTCTTGTTATCCTGAAGATGCGGACAGACGGCGTTAGCCACATTTCAGTCACATTAATTTTGTCATCGACTCACATCAGGCAACAATTCACAAGACTTCCTGCTTATGGTCGATGTTATCGTTCTAGATTTTCATTCAAGTTGTGCCTTTACCTGAATAAGTTGCCATTAATTCGCGTAGCAATTATAGGTAACTTGGTGTTATCTCTTGCATGTACACACACGGGGTTTCGTTGCTTAAGCAAGATTATCAGCCACTGGTATTTGGAAGAACGGTCCAGGACATTATGTGCGAGTTGTTATTTTATTTTATTTCATTACATACTTTTATACCTATTTAGAAAATTAGCACATTAAAATATTTCACAGAGGTTTTGTCCAGCATCCGTTGAGAATTCTTCATTTATTTTCAGAATTATCTAAAAATAAACAACTACAGTAAAACAAGCGGACATGGGTATGGATTATTTAAATTTGTAAGTAGCTTTGATCAGGCTGTCAGGGCAGATCAGTTTACCATGGTAATTAGGAGGCAGGTTTCTACAGACCCACTAGAAGCTCTTGGTTGTGTGGGTCATTGGTTTCTGAAAGAGGTTCTGGCATTTCTACCCAGTCATGCCTGCTATTGCATTCTGCTGTCACCATGTGCTGCTTCGAGGCCCCTGCTCTCATTCAGCCACCAAGGATCTCCAGTTGTCAGAGTAGGCAACTGGTTCCGCTTCAAATGGTGAAAGATCCAGTTCAGTTTAAGTCATTCAGGGAAGAAAAAACACAGCTGTTCTTAGATCACCAGTAGTTTTTGCAAATACAGCCATTTTAGAGTTGTTTTTTTTTTTTTTTTTAAATCCTGGTTTGGCATGATTGTGTGAATGATGCCTTATTTATTGATCTGCTTGTGCTTCCATTTGATGTTGTTATACGTTTAAGTGGGGAAACCACTGATTAGTTTACAGGCATCTTCTTTTACCTTGCAGTGAAGTTTACTGTTCTGGACCCACAAAATTCTACTATTTACTTTAATTTACAATGGCTGAGAGAAATTAGCTTATGTTCACATTGAGTTAATATTTTATGCATAGAGACAGGCTCTGCCAGGAGAAAGGTATGAAGATATGTTTGAAGTATTTAGGTTTGAGGAAATTCACAGCATATCAGAAAGAGTCCCTGAATGACTTTAAAATTAGTGTTCAAGTATTATTTTCCTTCATTTTGCAGTGTGGTATATGTTATAAGCTAATTAGCCTTGTTGAGGCTCATTTGTTTGTGCAAACTTTTTTTCCAAAGATAAATATCAAATAAATGTTCTACTATATGAGGCAGAAGATAGATATTTTCAAAGGATTGTTAAGATTTCAATTGACGTTTCAGTTGAAACTTAAAGTTATATTTTTATGAAGGCACGAATAATTTTTTGTATAGAAAAAAAATTGTTTGTGGAAACTTGGAGTATTGATAATGGAATCAGCCTAATAATGTAAGAGCTTTATGTTAAAAGGACATTTGATTCAATCTGTGCTCGACCACTCCACATTTAACTCTTTGTTTTTCAAATAAAGGAATAGCAAAACAATTGGTTATAATCCTTTATCTGCTCTTGTTGTTAACATCTTTCAAAAAAAGTTTAGAATGTCCTTTTCTGTAGCAATTATTTATCAGGTTATTTTCTATGAGTTGGATTTGGATAAAAATGTTTGCAGCAGGGTCTTGTCAAGAGCCATGAGAGAAAAGCAATATACATCGTTGAAAGGAATGGAGGTCAGGGGCCAGAAATATTGAGACAACACACGTGTAGAATTTAATTTTCTTTGAGTCTGCAGTTGTAGCAATAAACAAGACTATCTCTACCATGTTACATACACAGCTGTAAAATAATGGGTGCATATCTATTTAAATACAGTGGTGGATTGCTGCTAGCAACACAGTGACAAGATCTGTAAGTTTATGACCCTCACATACATCCATCTTCTTGCTTTTCCAGTAGTGATTATAGGTTTAACTCTTTGAGGCATGCCACTGGTTCTATCTTTTAAAACAGAAACATCAGATCAGTTGTGTGACAAGTTCTAAGTATATGTTCATTGCAACAGAACCAATGCATTTTTTCTCTTTTTTGGGTTCTTTTTCAAACAGACAAAAAAGAAAAGCAAACTAAAAGGTGGGGGTGGTGCTGGTGTTGTTGTGTATTTTTGCAATTTTAGCCTTTTAGCTTTGTGCATCCAGAAAGTGTTTCAAAAAGATGGCTTATTGAAACTTCACTGAAGATAACAGTGTACATAAATGAACATAAAAATAGCTTTTTATTCAAAAATGTTTTTTTTTTAATTGCTTCAGTGATTTATGTTTCATATATTTAATTGTAATCACATGGCATTAGCTGCAACACTTCACCTGTGTTCTGCTGTGGACACGTGCCAGGCAGTCATATGTGGTTTATGGAAGTCAGTGCAGAAAGTCAGCTGCTGGCATTGAGCACAAAGAAACAAAATACAGGCTGCTGTCAGGCGTCAGCTCAGGGAAACGCTTGATATTACAGGGCCAGAGCAGGCAGATGCTCCACCAATGTGCCCGTTTTGTTAATATTATATCTCTGTTTTCAGGAATTCCCCACATTCCAACCTCTGAACCTGGGGAGGGGGGGGTCCTATAAGTGAAATATTTGCCACTGCATAAGTTCTAGTTTTTGTAATATCACTTTTCTGTGAAATAATTAGAATTTTATATGTTGTTAAAGAGAAATCTGATCTGTGACCGTGCCTGGTTTTGTTGAATTTTCTTTTTTAAGATCAGAGATCTGAGTGATCTCTTTTTGAAAATGTTTGTGTCTTTTAGGGTTGGGGATCAATGCCTCAGTACCAGATTACTTTGATTTCATTTTACCCTTTTATAATTGAATTTATGTTTTTACATAAATGAATCGGATAAATAGATTCCTTTTTTAAATTTCAAAGAAAAAAATGTAAGAAAATGTATTCATGGATTTGAGGAATCATCCATGCATCATTTATTTATTTCCCAGCTCTAGCTTCATTACATTTTGCAAATAAATTTTTCCAGAAATAAAACGGGCAGCTTTTTCTTTTTTCCTTAAACAAACTGGAAAAGGGAAGTATCTGATAATCAATTACTCCAACCTTTTTGATGCATTTGATTGGATCAAACAATAAAAAATGACAAAAAAGGGGGGATTGTATGTTTGTATTTACTCAAACCTGGTGAAACTGTACTGCTGTTATTCAGACACTGTTATGACTGCATTCACCTCTGGTGAGGCGTTGAAGCTTCAGATTGTCTTCACAACTCTCTCATTTGCTTATTTGTTAGTAGTAGTTTGTTTCATTGCAGTGCATTATTTATCCTGTTATTTTCATGCAATCATATAGTTTGTTTAATCTTTTCAGGCTACGTGAAGTCTCAGAAAAACTGAACAAATACAGCTATAACAGGTACGTTTGTGCTATAGTTTTTTCTATTGAATACTTTGCCTATTTTTATCAAAAATGATGATCAACCAAACTGTTTTCTTATGGTATTTCATTAATGCTTCCCTTTTTTGTCTTATCCTGTAGTCATCCACACCTTAATCTGCTGGAGCAGGCCACTCTAAAACAGTGTGTCGTTGGTCCAAACCATGCTGGATTTCTCCTTGAGGTAATTCATCTGCTTTATTCTTTCGAAACACTGCAATCTCCTGACCTCTTAACTTTTTCGATGCAGTTCTGAGCTTTAACTGTATGGATTTATGGACACCAAAGATATAACTGATATTTTATGTATATGTACTGAATTTAAACCCAGGTGTCGACCCGGTAATGCTTATTTCAGCTCTGTGAAACAGCGTGCTTGTGCATGTGGCTGGAAGCATCCTCGGGTGCATTTAGCTTAATTCAGCTTCATTCTTTTGTGAGAAAATCTCAGTCGTTTTGATCTAGTGGAAGGCCGTAGAGTTGGGACGTTTCCATGCACAGTGTAGTCGAACTCTGACCAGAGGTTGACATACATTTTGAGACTTATGTCTCAAATACAAGCATGGGAAGAGGATCAGTTCACTGACTGAAGTTTACTGTATTTGACTGTAGTTTAATAGGTGCTCATGATCTTTTTTTCTAGGTAATAAAGGGTTAACTTTTTTTTGCTTTTTAAAATAAATTGACTTTATTCATGTTCATGAATGAATTGCATTCCACGCCTTGAGCCTATTTCTAAAGTTGTTGCTTTTGTTTTCATTTAAAAAAAAAATATTCTAGTGTAGTCAACAGGCTGGTTTGAATATGTCTGCCTTTTTATTTGGTTTTAGTCAGACTCGAACTATGTACACGCTAAGCATGTTAAACGGGTTCCAGAGCATTCTGACCACAGGTTCTTAAAGAGATGTTTAGCACATGGTGTTCACACTGGATGTTTCCTACCCGATACTCGGAGATTAACTCACAGTTGGTATAGGCTTGGTGCAAAATGTCGAAGCAGTGCAAATTGAATGAATCTTGCTCCAAACGTTTTCTTTCACAGCTCTATTCCGATTTATGAAAGACTTGCCGTCATAGAATTCCGGCCAGACACAAACCGTGATTATTAATTTCTCCTTCATGATCAATTTCAAACGATTGGCACTTCTGTGAATTAAAAAGGACGCCCTCCATATGTCATTACCAAACCAAAGTCCCTGATTGGTCAAAGCTCAACTGGATTAACTTGCTATGCAGATTCAATGGCCACACATCACACACGTAGAGCCCGGAACTGACTTGCGTAGGGACGCATGATTAGAGACTTTTTTTTTAACTGTAGAAGCCTGAAACGCCCATATACCTGCGTTTACATAGACTTCTCATTGGAAGTGGTCGCTTGAACGCATGTTCCAGAGCCCGGTGTGAGTGTAGCATCAGTGGTTCAACACCTCACCCATGAGATTGTGTTAGTGTGCTTTATGTGATGAGGACCAGTGAATACTTAGTTTGGATAAAAATACACTCATGCTCACTGCTCTCATACTCCAGTGGATTGAGACATGTTGATGGTGAGAAAAACAAACGAGTATTTCTGAGAGTAAACATGGTTTTATTTGAAATCCATTGACTGTATTTATAAAACTTTCACCATTTCAGTGCAGATGCTTGCTTTTGTGGTGAATGGTAATCATGAAAGTGTTTAACACAGAACAACCTGCATCTCTTAAAGGATGGCCGTGTGTGCAGAATCAGCTTTTCTGTCCAGCCCGATCGCCTGGAGCTCAGTAAACCGGATGGCAGCGATGGGTGAGACATTTTCTGCTGTCATCTGTCCTGGAAATAATTTTATTTTTGGCTGTCAGCAGACTGTTCATGGCTATGTTTAATTCAAGACACAATGAAGATGCTTTGGCTTCCTGATCTGTTGTCTGTAGTTTGAATTCACTGCAGTGTTTTGAATATGGTTTCATTTTGGGAAAAAAATGTTGACCTTACGTCCAGAGAGCAGGATGCTGGGAAAATGAAAACAAAAAATCCAGGTTTTCCCAAAAATACATCTTCTGAAACAGCAAATTTGAATTAATCAATAAAATCATTTATCACCCAGTCCTAGAGGAGGTGGAAATGTGTAAAGACTTCCTAAAAAGCCAATCCAATGTAATGAAGTCAAAGCATTTTAACAGAAGCAAGCAACGGCTGCTCCTTATCTCCATGTTATTAAAACCACTGCTAACAGAGATTGATAAATCGAAAAACAAAAAAAGAACTTATCAAAATAATTTGTCATCAATAGTCTGCTTTTCCAGAAGAACCAGAACATTTAGAGGCAGTTTTACCATTGAAACCTTTCTGAAAGAAGGCTAAAGAACTTCTTGTGACTAGATGAATCTAAACATAAAATAGGAGCATTTCTGTTTACCTTATTTATTGAGTTTATGGGTTTGCACTGAATAAATCTTTTTTTCAATAGACCCTCTTAAGTTTAAAACTCTGGTAAAAAGACAATGTTGTTTTGTTTTGTGGAAGCTGTTTCCCTTTTGTGTTTGCACAAATGTTAATTCTATACTGGGGCTCTTCCTATTTTTATAAAAATCCTTTAGGTGGCTGCTCTGCATGATTTTAGACTGTATATTTGGGGAATGTCAGAAGAGTTTTCACTTTTTATTATATTTTATAGTTTTATGTAACCTATGGGTTGCATGCATACAAATCTTTCTGTGGATGTTGGAGAGAAAACTTTAGTCTCCTTATCCTTCTGAATACTACTGAATTTATGCTCAGGCAAAGATTTTCCACACAGAATGGTGGAATATTTATCATTTTTGGTCAGTGGTGAAATTTAACACTGAAATTCCCTGTGCTTACTCCACCAGGATCATCGCCTACTGATGAGTCGGTTAGATTATTTGTAAGCTGCGAGCGCAGTTCTTTGAGCAACATTCTGTTTTCAGGTCACTGACGTTCCTGGTCAGATGAATATGATTTGAATTCGCTGTTTGTGTGTTATATATATTCTGCCTTCAATTCTCCCTCACTGTATGATAAACCTCTGGTTCTTCTGTTTACTCTGTCATTGATAACACCAATCCTATTTAAACTCGACACAAAAATTACACATGAAACTTTTATCTTGCAGAATCCATGTGTAAAGTTTATGAGCAGAGATTTGCTTCAACTCAGAACAAGGCAGACCATCCAAATTTTTGAAACAGGAGAAAGCAGTTGCAGCCCCAAAAAGTCAAGAACCTTTACAAAAAGTAAAGTCTTGAAGGAGGAATGAGTTGCAGCCAATTCTAATTCCCAAGGGTGTTGCCATGCTAGTCTCCACAGTAAACCCCTGGTTTGCAAAGTAACAAAGATAAAAGAAATTGGATACATGTGTAACAAAAGAGCTTTTAAAAATATACAAGTCATATTTAGATGATGCCTCTGCAGATCCCAGGGTTTAAAGTAAAAAATTTTGTAGTCGTTTTGGGACATTTGTAGGTTTGTAACTGATCTCCCGTTTTTTTTGTTTCCAGTTCAAAGTTGAGCAGTGGTTCAGGGACAGGAAGGAGCTCCAGACCAGGCAGGACCAGTGATCCGCCCTGGTTCCTGTCTGGTTCTGACACACTGGGCAGACTGGCAGGCAACACCCTTGGGTAAGTTCTAGCAGGACTAACAGACAGAGAGCCCTGTTAATGATCAGTGTATGGGGTCAATGTAGCAGCAGCTGAGGGTCAGGGGTCATATTCCTGTAAGGTTTGATGCATCCCACCCTTTTGAGTGCTTTTGTTCAGATATGAAAGCATCTATTTTCAATTTTTGTCTTTTTTTTAACCGTTTCCTATGACTAAAATGTTCTTAAATCCTTTTTGTGTGATGCTTTTTATGCCAGTAGAAGCTCAACCTTTTGACTTGTATTCTTCAAAAGATATTTAGTCTTGTTGTGGTTATTGTATTAAACCCTACTCTTATAAAAACAGATTAATCACATTAAAAACTCTGCATGATAAGTTTAAAACAGTCTGATTGTGAAAACATGATCCTACCATCTGAAAGGTTGAATCTAAATGAGGCCAGACGTGAAGGTCTTCATCCGTTCTGTTGGTGGGTTTGTGGTTTTGGCTGCTGCCTCTGACCATGGCTTCCTGCTCTGACAGGAGTCGCTGGAGCTCTGGGGTAAATGGAGGCGGTGGAGGAAGTGGCAGTGGAGGTGGAGCAGGTGGAGTAGGAGGCGGCAGCAGTGGAGGAGGAGGCAGCAGTGGAGGTGGAGGCGGTGGCGGCACATCAGGCAGGTCATCGACAGCGGCTCGTGATTCCCGTCGCCAGACCAGAGTGATCCGCACTGGAAGAGACCGCGGTTCCGGCCTGTTAGGCAGCCAGCCGCAGCCAGTCATACCAGCATCAGTCATCCCTGAGGAGCTTATTACACAGGTACGGTCTAAACAGGTGTTTGTCCTTAAAACATCATTTACCCATGTGTACTCAAGTACTCAGTAAACATTTGGTGACAATGGGCGATCATTGAAAAGGTTTCTAACAGTTCTGTGTCATTGACGGGTCACCCAGGCCCAGGTGGTTCTGCAGGGGAAATCTAGGAGTGTGATCATTAGGGAACTCCAGAGGACAAATTTGGATGTAAACCTTGCTGTCAACAATCTGCTGAGTCGCGATGATGAAGATGGAGATGATGGAGATGACACTGCCAGTGAATCCTACCTCCCTGGTGGTAAGTGAAATGCCTCTATGCAACAGACTGGTGCTTAGAGGAGAGCGTAACAGTTTTTTAATGGTTTGAACTGATGATAAATTGAGGTTTTCTAGTCAGCAGACGACTTCTTTATGAAGAATGTGTGTTTGTAGTTCTGTCTGAACATCTGCATCTGTTGTCTTCACCCCATGCAGAGGACTTGATGTCCCTGTTAGATGCAGACATCCACTCAGCCCATCCCAGCGTCATTATCGATGCAGACGCCATGTTCTCCGAGGACATCAGCTACTTTGGTTACCCCTCTTTTAGGCGTTCCTCACTGTCACGACTGGGATCCTCTAGAGGTAAACTAACAGCTCACCTTACTAATGCAGCAGAGGCATCAAAGAGGCTTTGGTGGCAATGGTGATGGCTTTTTCTATGAGAATGGCTTGAACAGACAACTCCAACTAAAAGAACGGATATGAAGGCCCCCTCTGTGGCTTTATGAGAATAACGCCAACTACTTCTTAGAATATTAACTATAGTGGATGCTTTTACTGAACGTCGAAACACTGCAGTTAGAGGTATAAAACCCAGATTTCCCATGTACTGGACAGTTGTTAGGTAAACTATTGGCAGAAGCTGATTGTTGGGTAATATAACTTCTCTGAATTTGAGTTTGTCTAAGTGTTTGGTTTTGTGTGCTGCATGCCAACGTAAATACTGTGAGCTCTCTGAGAAAGGCCCGCTAGGCTTAACTGTCTTGCAAAGGACCCCATCAGGCAGTTTCTCATATAAACCTACATAGCCCACCTGCAGCCATTATGCATGCTTTGTCTCTTTCAGTCTTCCTCCTCTTCTACTTTCCTTTTTTAACAAATGAGTGTGCTTAATGACTCACCCTCTGTTACTTAGACTCCCACTCAATCTTCAGTATTGCAGTGGATTGATTATTCTTAAAAAGATGTTTACGGGTCTTTCCCAGAGAGTGGCTTATTTCTATCCCACTGGTGTGACCTTATTGCATACCAGTTCTCCTTCTTCCCCTAGAGCGCGACTCAGAGCTGTTGCGTGAGCGTGAGTCTGTATTGAGGTTACGTGAACGCCGGTGGCTTGATGGAGCCTCATTTGACACAGAGCGAGGCTCCACCAGCCGCGAAGGGGAGCCCAGCCTCGACAAGAAGAGCATCCCAGTTCAGAGTCCAGTCTCCCTGGGAGAGGAGCTGCAGTGGTGGCCTGACAAGGTATGACAAGCACAAAAAACTGTTGAAACTCGTCAATCTTGATGCAATTCAAAGACTAGTTTTAGTCTGCTCCTTGTGCTCTTATTGTTCTCTATTATTCACTTTGAACACTCCTTTTTGTTACTTTGTTGGTTGAAAATTTCCATATCGGCACCTTTGATTTCCATTCCAGGATGGTGTGAAGTTTGTGAGCATTGGAGCCATGTTCTCAGAGCTGGTAGCTGTGAGCTCCAAAGGAGAGCTCTATCAGTGGAAGTGGAGCGAGCCTGAACCCTATAGAAATCCTCAGGTGGGGAGTTTAACCATGAAGAACTTTCAAAGAAAGCCTGAATGTAACATTTTTCTCCTTTTGTCTCAATTTAGTGTCTAATTAATTCATTTGTCCCTCTTTGGTTGCTCTAGAATCCTTCCATTCATCACCCTCGTGCGTCTTTCCTGGGCCTGACCAATGAAAGAATCACTTTACTGTCAGCTAACAGCATCAGAGCCACTGTAGCCTCGGAGACTAACAAGGTAAATGGCTCCCTTGAATAAAGAACATCAACCTTTTGAGTTGATGGGACTTTTCATCAGCGGATGTTTTGGTTTGCTGTGAAGGTTGCCACCTGGGTGGATGAGACATTGAGCACTGTGGCTTCTAAGCTGGAGCACAGCGCTCAGGCTTTTCCTGAACTACAAGGGGAACGCATGGTGTCACTGCACTGCTGCTCTCTCTACACATGTGCACAGCTGGAGAACAGCCTCTACTGGTGGTAAGAATCTGATTCCAGTTCATTTACTCCAAGCTAGCCTAGTGCCTGGTAATCTGACTTGGACAGTTGTGTCTTGGTTCCAGTCTGCAGCCTGGTGTTGGGGACCAGTGCTCCAAAGGTCACTTTGAATAAACGTGTCTGCTAGATCTCATGTATCGTAATGCTAATAGAAAACATATGTTTTTTTAGGGAAACCTTTTTTTGTATCCTGAAGTCAC
Source organism: Adrianichthys oophorus (assembly GCA_036245035.1). Lineage (NCBI taxonomy): Eukaryota > Metazoa > Chordata > Actinopteri > Beloniformes > Adrianichthyidae > Adrianichthys > Adrianichthys oophorus. The sequence goes on from BSAI01000207.1 coordinate 23,903,647, forward strand.
TGTTCTTAAGGCAATGTAAGAGTATTCATTAGGAGGGAGGCTCATCTGTAGACTTGTTGGAAACCGGTCCAAGAGAAAGTGTGAGATATTGGTCTCTGAGGCCTTTCAGGGACAAATGTATCTTAAAAAATTAACCAATTATATCTGAAAATCAATCATTTCTCAAAACTCAGGCTGAAGTGAGGATTTTGCTAAGTTCAGTTTTGGTGTCTGTGTGTGTACAGAAGAAAACCATTGACTGTAGATGTGATTCCTCCCCCATGGCGTTCCAAACAGGAAGTACCCGCTTGTTCTAAGAAGCCAAAATCCCATAGACTTCTCGAGAGAAATAAACAGCCGTTACTCATCAGAGTAAACATTCTTGCTCTGGTAGATTTTTTTTACAGTTTTTCATAATTCTCATTTTTTCCATACCTATTTTTCTTTATAACAAGTTATTTAAGTTATAAGCTGACAGATCAGACTTTGCAATAAAAATAGATGTTCTCACATCGAATGTTTGTTTGACATATTCTCCTGAGCCCGCTTTCATGTGGTAGGGGTGTGGCCTTCCAACAACCTCACTTCTGATTGGCCATAGAGGTTGCCACAGAGTTATTGAGACCAATCACTGATGTCGTCTGACTCAAACATGGAAGGATCTATAAATGAAAACAGGGCGATTCAATTACTTAGTTTGGATGGTGCTGGAAGTAAACCATTTTCTAAATGACACACTGACTTGGTCCAGTTCTCTTATACAGTCAATAAGGAGGACAGAGTTTTATGCACTCAGACGTCTTTGTTGAAGGCAGGTAGCGGATGAATGCAGTTAGGTGTTGTTTATGTTCATCCAAACCTTTCATGTTTGCCTGTCTTTACAAGCACAACTGCTTATTTATGTTGAAGAGAAAAGGAGGAAGAGTGTTGTGTTTTATCTCAAACAGAACTGATGGTACCAAACAACAATCGGTTTTGGCTAATGTACAACAGCACTACCGTAAATGGCTTTAATGAAGGTTCATGTCCAACAATAATGATTTTTATTTGAAACCGGGAGTGGAGTGGATATTTTTCACAAGGCTGTGTGTGCACAAGGCCTGAGCCTGCTGACAGAGCCCAGGAGATTGTTAGCCGTTTTTTTTTTTTTTTTTTTTTTTAATGGCCGAGTCATTCTGTTATCGGTTTTTAACGTGGAGCGTATTTTCTACAGGGGTGTTGTGCCTTTTAGTCAAAGGAAGAAGATGCTTGAAAAGGCAAGAGCCAAGAACAAGAAGCCAAAGTCCAGTGCTGGCATTTCTTCAATACCCAACATCACAGTGGGAACACAGGTAAAAAGAAAAAAAAAGGGGGATTTTTACTGTTTGAAATTTTAAAATACACAGAAAAGCTTCAATTGACTGGAAAATAAATCAATTACTTTAATGTTTTAATGCTTTCTTTATCAGGTGTGCTTGAGGAATAACCCCCTCTACCACGCTGGTGCAGTGGCCTTTTCTGTCAACGCTGGAATTCCCAAAGTCGGTGTTCTGCTAGAGTCTGTCTGGAACATGAATGACAGCTGCAGGTTCCAGCTGCGCTCACCAGAGAGCCTCAAGAATATGGAGAAAACTACCAAGACCCAGGAAATCAAGTCAGTCTTTTTTTTAATCTGGCATTAAGCTGTGATTGTTGAAGTCTGCTTGTCTGTAGCATCCAACACAGGCTGTAAAACGTTGAAAACAGGCAGCTGAATCGAAGCATGTTTGTCTCTCCACCTGGCAGGATGGAAAGCAAACCAGAACTGGTGAAGACTGAGATGGGCCCTCCTCCCTCCCCGGCTTCTACCTGCAGCGATACATCTTCTATTGCTAGCAGCGCCTCTCTGCCCTACAGTATGTTGCTCTTCTCTCTCAATAGTTGGGAACTTTCCTGTCTCCCAGGCATAGTCCCAGTTCACTCCTCGCTCTGGACACTCATTAGTGCTCTGTCTTTGAAGCAGATGGAGCACAGGCTGTTCTCAGTAACTCCTCTCTGTTTTCCTTTTCTCCCAGCAAATACACTAATATATTTCATGTATGAGGAGCGTCTGCTAAATGGTGGCCCTTTGTGCACCTTCAATTTCTCTATCATTTGATCAGCTTTTTGTGTACAGATCCAGGTAGAAGTAGTTCGATCCTTTCATTAGCAACACTCTCATTGATGCTGGAAATAGATCTTTTGTTCTCACTGATGAAGCTGAACGCCTAACTCGAATACAGACGTTGAGTAAAACTATCCTGCCTAAAAGAAATAAGCGAAATAATTCATAGTTGACACAGTGTTCTGTTTGCAGAGCGAAGACGTTCCACTCCAGCTCCAAAAGAGGAAGAAAAGGTCAACGAGGAGCAGTGGCCCCTCAGGGAGGTGGTCTTCGTGGAGGACGTCAAAAATGTTCCTGTGGGAAAGGTGTGTGGAACTTCCAACTTGCATGCAGTGAATTTAGCAAGGGATTACTTTGAGGTTTTATGGGCTTGTTTCTGGAGCTTTCTAGTCAACATTGGCTTGTTTAGTGATGACTTAAAAGTTGTTTTTTAGACTTTTTTGGAGATGTTTAGATGGAACAACATAGAACTGGCTGCACTTTCTTTTGCTATTATTGCTATAATTAGAAAAACAGGTTTAAATTGTTATTAATTTTGGTGTACCCGTTTATTTTTTATTTTAGTCAACCTTTTATATAATGAGATAAGATCCTGTTGAGATCAGGATCTCTTATTCAAGAGTGATCTGGGTTAAAGGTCAGCAGCACACATGAAAATGAAACAGTTGGACGATAGAGGGAAAAAGAAATTCAATTTAAAAATATAAAAAGAAATATAATATAAAAATATAGATACAACTGAAAGTTCAGGTTGTAATAGTTAAAAATAGACGCATAATCAATTAGAGGCTCAAGCACTGTTCTTAAGATTCTTTTTTTCTTTTTGAAAATACAAATAGTGCTCAGAGAAAAAAATTAAGACAGCTTCATCCATTCATTCACAGCTTCATCCCAGTCTGGATGTAGGATGTTTCAGGCTGACGATGCCTTGGAACTAAAAGCTTGGTTTGCAAGTGGCAGATAAGTCGCTTGGTTGAAGGATATACCGACGGCTAGACTAATGTAGAATTTAGGACAAGTCCAAGAACAGTTTAGTAGATTAGTCTTTGATGAGAACATCTCTGCACGCTGAAAGAAGCCCACTCAGCTCAGGTGGAAAGTTCACAGTGAGGTGTGAGACAACTTGTTTTTTTTTTTTTTTTTGTTTTACCACAAATTCTTCCAATTAACCAAATGTAACCAGAGTGATCTAAAGTGACACACTGTACACAGAGCATTCATACTCACTCTGCAAAACTGGTAGAGGCTGTTCCAGCTTACATGACATGCAGTCAGTCAACAATTTTCCTTTTATTTAGCAGAAACTTTTTATTTTCCTTGGCTTGAAAAAAATCGTTAAAGAAGTTTTTCTTTTTTTCCTCATGAGTGGAAAGGCAGAATTTATCAGGTGATTCATCATGTTAGAGCTGATTAAATGAGAAGATTTGAAAAGTTTCTTTGTAAAGCTTACTGAGCATTTGATTAAGGAGCCATGACACATAAAACTAGATTAAAAAATGATCGAAGTGAGACTTTAAAACAGTTTTTACCTTTTAAATAATATGCAGGTGCTCAAGGTGGACGGTGCATATGTAGCTGTCAAGTTTCCTGGGACCTCCAGCAGCATGAACAACCAGAACACATCTGCTCCCCCCGACTCAGACCCGTCATCATTGCTGCAAGACTGCAGGCTTCTCAGAATAGATGAGCTACAGGTAATGCTATAGCATCTACAGCTGCTTGTTGGCATCCCAGAATGCTGAATTTGACCATATACTCTGCCTTTCTGCGGATTCAGGATTGTCATCTGTTTCACCTCACAGGTGGTCAAAACAGGTGGAACTCCCAAAGTTCCAGATTGTTTCCAGCGAACACCTAAAAAGCTGTGCATCCCAGAAAAGGCTGAGATCCTGGCTGTAAATGTCGACTCAAAAGGTGACTTTTTTCTATGGGTTTGTTTATGTGTAGTTAATAGAAGTATTACAGATTCTTGATATTAGAGTTCTGCCAACATCTGATATTCCTCCATTTGCAAGTTGGTGAATACAGATATCTAACATTCAAAGCATCAAGTCAAAACGAGTCAAAATACCACTTTAGGGTTTACAAAATCCTAATCAACATTAAGGGAAAGGAAGTTCAGTTCCAGTGAGCTCAATTTAATCCCACTTCAGGCTCAAAGTTCAGCTCAGTTAGCAAACGCGTTGATAAACTGACAGATGATCTGAGCCCTGCCAATATGTTTTAGTCCATTCACAGACACTGATGGGCTGAGTGGTCAACACAACAATATAATATTTTATAATAATATAATGGGCACCACGTTTCATATTTGTTAATTAAACTTTTTATGCCGTTATCTGCTGACACAGCTATTGTGTCTAAATTATTGCGTATCTCTTATCCATATTGAGGATGTTTGAAGATCAGTTTTGAATTGTGTCGTGTCACCGTCTGTCAGGAGTCCATGCTGTGCTGAAAACTGGTAACTGGGTGAGGTACTGCATCTTTGACCTGGCCACAGGCAAAGCAGAGCAGGAGAATAACTTTCCCACCAGCAATCTTGCCTTCTTGGGACAGAGTGAGCGCAATGTGGCCATCTTCACTGCTGGACAGGTAAACAATTCATTTTTAACAGACAACACTATTTTACTGAAAAGCAGTATGAGTTTAATTCAATGTTTTCTTCTTTTTCTTAGGAGTCTCCCATTGTTCTTCGGGATGGAAATGGCACTATCTATCCCATGGCTAAAGACTGCATGGGTGGAATTCGTGATCCTGATTGGTTGGATCTTCCACCCATTAGCTGTTTGGGAATGGGGGTTCACTCCTTGGCCAATCTCCCGTCTAACTCCACCATAAAGAAAAAAGCTGCTGTTATTATCATGGCAGTTGAGGTAAAAGATCCCATTCAGTCTTTTCAATGACAAATAACGCGTTTCTAATTGTGATCGCTGCTTTAATCTTTTCAGAAGCAGACTCTGATGCAGCATGTGCTGCGGTGCGACTACGAAGCTTGTCGGCAGTACTTGGTCAACCTCGAGCAGGCCATCCTGTTGGATCAGGGGAGCCAAGCCCTGGAAGCACTTCTGGGCCACCGCTGTGACGGGAACCGTAACATCCTCCATGCTGCTGTCTCTGTCTGTTTCCCTGTTAGTAACAAGGAGACCAAAGAAGAGGAAGGTAAACCGATGCGTCAGGTTGGGTTGTCTGTTTTGTCAGTTTTGAGTTTTAATATTTAAGCTAATAAGACCTGGCGTCCACATGCAGGGACATCAGGTTTTGAGTTACATTACCACAGTGGTTACTTCAGCTTAACTGAGGCTCTGTCAAAGAGGAATCCAAAAGGCAGTTCAAAGAAGAATTTGGGTCTTGAGACATTAATCTACTGCAGAAGATGTTATGGAGTTTTGTTTTTCATGTTCAACTGGAGATCTGAGTGATCAAATTGTTTGATTTCAGAAGCTGAAAGGTCTGAAAGAAACACCTTTGCAGAGCGTTTGTCTGCTGTAGAAGCCATTGCCAATGCCATTTCTGTGGTCTCAAGCAATAGCTCTGGAAACAGGACGGGTTCCTCCAGTAGCAGAGGGTACATAAACACGATCAATTCTTCTTTTGTTGTAGAGTGATGGTACAGGGAAATGCATGAAGCAGTATTTCAGTGCATCAGCTCCTTTAATAGAGGAAAACTCAGAACAGTTGTCATTTTAAAAACAGGCTTCGACTGAGGGAGATGATGCGGCGGTCTCTGAGGGCAGCAGGTCTTGGTCGCCATGAGTCTGGCCCATCGTCTAGTGACCATCAGGACCCCGTCTCCCCACCCATTGCTCCACCAAGCTGGGTCCCTGACCCTCCACCGATGGACCCTGGTGTGTGGATTTTAACTGGATAGTTTTAGCACATGCTAACGGTGACTGATTCTCGTTTTGTTTAAAATCTGTCCTGTTTTCGTTTAACAGACGGGGACATTGACTTCATTCTGGCTCCAGCTGTAGGCTCACTCACCACTGCCTCCACTGGAACCAGCCAGGGGCCCAGCACCTCGACCATAGCAGGTACAGGACATTCCATGATAAAAAGTAATCAAAGAAAGCTGAACATTCAAGCAGGTTTTTCATTTCTCAAGACCAATCCTTATTAAAAAAAAAAAAGCAAGAGGATTAAAAAACCAAAAAGCTTCCTGTTTTTGCCATTTAGTTTTTGAACTGGTTTGTTTTTGTCTGTCCAGGACCATCAACTGAACAGTCTGTGGTGGAGTCCAAAGACAGGAAGGCCAATGCCCACCTCATCCTGAAGCTGATGTGTGACAGTGTTGTTCTCAGGCCTCACCTGCAGGAGCTGCTCTCTGCAAAGTACAGTACTGTTCTCCACTAAAAACATAAAGATGAGCTTCTTATACCACAACTCTGTGTCCATGTTTACAGGATAAGAATAAGATAAATGAATAAGATAGGGGATTTACAAAAAATGGATAGAATGATGATAAAAGTGAAGGATTGTGAGCTTATTCCTCTGATGTGTTGTGCAAGTTTGAGGGGAGAAATGAGGATGGAGTGTGTCCATGAAGTGTAGGGGTGGGAGGCGTTATTTCTTAACAATGTTAGCTTGGCTAACACCCTACTGTCTGCCACCTCCTCAGTGGAGTTCAGGGAGCATCCCAGCTCATAACCAGCCGATCGTGTTATTTTTAACAGCTAGTAGTGCTTTTGATGTGCTGTTACAACTGTTTGACAGGGACGCCAGAGGAATGACTCCTTTCATGTTGGCTGTCAGCGGGAGAGCCTATCCCGCAGCTATCAGTGTGCTGGAGGCTGCGCAGAAAATAGCCAAAGGTGAGCTTATTGCTGGGAACTTGAGCATGCATTACATTTTAGCTACAGCCTACACTTTATTTAATCCTGGAATCATGACTTATAGTGGCTATGCAAGTTAATGTTTGTGATGCACCTTCCTGCCCTGTTTCTAGCAGCTACATCAGTGGCTTCCAGCCTTTTTAATGTCAGATGATATTTTGATGGACTGTTCTGTAAGAAGCTGCAGTGGGAGTTGAACTGTTTATTTTGTTTTGCTTTGTTTAGCTTCCAGTTTCCCTTTTCTTTTCAGTGTACGGTTAATTTTTATCCACTGTAAAAATATCTGCAGCTGCTTTCAACTTTATTTGTTAACTAGATTATATGTAGGAACCGTTAAAATCAGCAGCCGTCTGACAGTGCAACGGATAAGCACAAAAAAGGATAGCGAAGCAGGGAGCTTGTGGCCTGCCTACATCACGAATACGTTTTTTTTTTCCTCCGGCTCCTCATTCGCAATAATTTGATTAAAGAAATACTTAGAAATGCAATTTTTAATTTAATTTTCTTTATAAATGTCCTTCATCACCAGAAAACATGTTAAAAGCACCAAAAACATGATTGTAAATCAGAGTGGGTCCTTGATGTGTTTTCGACATGTTACCGAGTGACTTTACATGCGCCAAGAATGAGTCGGATGTGGTGGAGAGAATCCAGTAGTTTTCCAAAATAAAACTTTAAAATCGGACTATAAATAAAACAAAAAAAATGTAGGTCATGTTTGTTTTTTCCCTCTGCGGCCAGTATCAACGGTCTCATGGACCGGTACCGGTCTGCGCCCCGTAGGTTGGGGACCACCAACGTGAAGTACTGTTGTTTTTCATCATCACTCTTCCGTCCTGTTTGACTGTCTCCTTTATACATCACAGTGGGTGACCCGGCCATTGGAGATAAGGACAGTGCAGATTCTGTGTTCATGGAAATGATTTGCCCCTCGGGTACAAACCCAGATGATTCTCCACTGTACGTTCTCTGCTGCAACGACACCTGCAGTTTCACCTGGACTGGAGCTGAGCACATTAACCAGGTCGGTCCTCTTTTAGCTCCAGAAAGTCTTGCATTTTTAATTTGTACACAGTTTTCCATTGAAATTGACCCAATGACATTTTTCTTGACCCCGAATCTGTATTTAGGACATATTTGAGTGTCGAACGTGTGGCCTGCTTGAGTCCCTCTGCTGCTGCACTGAGTGTGCAAGAGTGTGCCACAAAGGACATGACTGCAAGTAAGTCCTAGATTTGTAGTTGCCCTTATTCTGTCTTATTTATAGCTGCTTGAAGCTTCCATCAGCAGGCTATAAATTCTTTGTCCTAAATCAATAAAAATATTTTATTTGCATTCTCACCAGGTTGAAAAGGACCTCACCTACAGCATACTGTGACTGTTGGGAGAAATGTAAATGTAAAACACTAATTGCTGGACAGAAAGCTGCTCGCTTGGATTTGCTGTACAGGTTACTCACAACAACGAATCTGGTCACAACACCAAACAGCAGGTGAGACTTCTTCATTTCATTCTTCTCCAATTCCAAATCCATTTCAGCAGAAAGCATCTGTTTCATTTGGGGCTCTGCATTTCCAGTGAGCGTTTCTTAACTTGGATTCAAGCGTGTAAGACATGTATCATCAGTCTGACTTGTTTCCTCCTGCAGGGGGGAGCATATATTACTGTTCCTGGTCCAGACTGTTGCCAGACAAAGTGTTGAGCACTGTCAGTACAGACCACCGCGCATCAGAGAAGACAGGAACCGCAAAGCTGCTAATGCTGAAGGTTTCTTCCTCTTTATTTACTTACTTCAGATCACACAGATTCAATCAACAGGCTGTTTTACAATATCTTTCCTCTTTAGACGACTTAAAATGTTGTTGTTTTTTTAAATGTTTCTACAGACTCTGATATGCCTGACCATGACCTCGAACCACCTCGCTTTGCTCAACTTGCTCTGGAGAGAGTTCTGCAGGACTGGAACGCCCTCAAATCAATGATCATGTTTGGTTCTCAGGAAAACAAAGACCCGTAAGTTTATGAGGAAAATTCACATTTTGTTGCCAGTAAGAGTCTGTTCAGGAAGTTTGAGTTTTTTCCAGGTGTTATAATCCTCAAAAGGCATATGAAGAAGTCTGTGATATGAAAAAGCTGCAATTTAAACTTAAATATCTAAAAAAAGATTTTGGTTGTATGTTCATCTAATGAGGTGCACATGTAGTCATCTGCCCATCACTAAAAGCCTCCTCCGCTCCAGTTTCAGCAGCCACATCAGCTGTAAAAGGCTGAAAGGATGGCCTTACCTCTTACATTTCTGCAAACAAATGTTTTTCTGTCCTCACTGCTGTTTGAAACACTTTGTCTCTTAATCTGGATGGCCCCCTTAGTTTTATGTTTGTATTACTGTTTTTGTTAACATTTTCCAATGCATCATGGGAAACTGAGTTATCAGATCCAGAGATGTTGATTTTTTTTTTGGAGGGTTTTCATCTGTTGCTTGATGAAAGATTGAAAGATTGGTGATGTGTACATGTCTCTTGTTTCCTAGACTTAGTGCCAGCAGTAGAATTGCCCACCTCCTGCCTGAAGAACAGGTCTACTTGAATCAACAAAGTGGCACCATCCGCCTTGACTGTTTCACGCACTGCCTCATTGTCAAATGTGCTCCTGACATCACTGTGAGTCCACTTTTTTCATCCGTGAGAAAGGATCTTCCACTTGAAGGAATTACACGAATAAACAGCACTGCTGTTCAATCATTTTTTTTTTGTTTTGAACACTCTTGAAGTGTTTTGGATTTGTTTTCATTCTTGTCTTTATTCTGCGTTAGTTCATTGACACATTGCTGGGTACCCTGGTGAAAGAACTCCAGAACAAATACACTCCTGGCCGGAGAGAGGAGGCAGTGGTTGTTACCAGAAGGTTCCTGCGGTCTGTAGCTCGAGTTTTTGTTATTCTTAGCGTGGAGATGGCATCATCAAAGAAGAAAAAGTAAGAGCACAGTTTCTGAAGCCAAAACCAAACCCATAGTGTCTGATAAATCTGACAGAAGCTTGACATGTGACTAATTCTGTCTTCCTTTTTATTCCTCAAATTAGCAACTTCATCCCGCAGCCGATTGGGAAATGCCGGCGTGTTTTCCAGGCTCTGCTTCCCTACGCTGTGGAGGAGCTGTGTAATGTGTCAGAGTCGCTCATCGTTCCTGTGCGCATGGGCATCGCAAGACCCACGGCTCCTTTCACTTTGGCCAGCACGAGCATCGATGCAGTTCAAGGCAGCGAGGAGCTTTTCTCTGTGGAGCCGCTTCCGCCAAGACCCTCACCTGACCAGTCAAACAGGTAACTTTGGTTTTCTAATAAGGTGAAAACAAATATAAATATGTATATAAATGATCCAAAATTTCTTTTAAAAGGATTGATATTTTAATAAAGGAGGATTTCAGTCAGTCCTCCATCATCTAATGCTGCATTGAAGTCTTTGCAAACCACTTCATGGGTAAAATCAATGCAGTAAGAACCAGCCTTTCATCTGTGCCAAACTCTGGTTTTAACAGATCGCCACCATTGCTTTTACCTGAGGAAACACTGGGGAATTTTGTCCTGGTTGATACAAAGATGCTTGGTCGAGTTTTATCCCAAGTAAACACCACAACCTGCCTTTTAGACCTCGTTCCCACTTCACTTCTTTAAACATTTGATGGATTCCTTGAGTCAGAGCTTTTAAACATAGTAAACTGCTCTCTTCAGACGGGTGTCTTCCCTTCTGCCTGTAAAACAGCAGTGGTGAGGCCCCTTCTGAAGAAGAGTCATTTAGATCCTGATACTCTGGATAACTACAGACCCAGTACCCAACTTACTGTTTATAAGTAAAATGATAGAGGAAAATGTCACACCATCTACAAGTTTTTAAATACACAAAACATTTTAGAAAATGTACATTACCATCACTGAGGTGCTGATGTTCTATTTTTAGTCAATTAGATTATTGTAATGCCCTGCTCTCTGGTTTACTGAAAAAAATCTTTTGCTAGCTTACAACTACTACAGAACTCAGCGGCACGAGTTCTGACGAGGACCGGGGGCAGAAACGCGTTACACCCATTTTTAAAATCACTGCATTGGCTCCCTGTGCATTTCAGGATTGATTTTTAAGAATCTTTTAATGTTTTATAAATGTTTTAAAGGTCATGGCCTTCTTGTTTATGGGATTTGCTTTTAAAGCATGAGCCCTCGCGCACCCTGAGGTCCTCTGCCGCTGGACTTTTAGTTGTTCCTAAGGTGAGGACCAAAACTTATGGTGAGGCTTCGTTCTCCCACTACGGTCCTCACCTCTGGAACAGCCTGCCGGAGAGCCTCAGGGCCACAGAGTCTGTAGAGGCTTTTAAAAAGAGGCTCAAGACCCACCTATTAAACATGGCTTTTAGATCATTTTAGATACTTAATTATGAATTATTTATTAAGTTTAATATATATTATTCTCTGTATCTAGTTTTATTTAGAGCATTTACTGTTATTTTTCATTTATGCTTTTACATACATATTATATATTAAATTTTATCGTCTTCCTTTGAAGTTTTTATGACCCCGTGTTTCCCTTTGGGGATCCTTTGTGCCAGCCTGATGGCTATAGAGTGGACCCCACTGCTGACCCGGTCTGGGTAGACATTATGGCGATGTTCCTTTGGCTGAGCTGTATGGTATAAAGAGATTTTCAAAGTACTGTTTCCTCACAGCAGAGCCAAGGCTGAAGTTTTTTGTAGAATTAATTTATATAAGTATTCATTGTTTGTGGGGTCATTGCTTGCCAGCTAATGGAGGGAGGGGGGTGGATCGGGTTTCTATCTTTTTATTGATCTATTAATTTATTGTCTGTTTTTAATTGTAAAGTGTTGCGCAAATAAGAAAAGCTCTTTTTAAAAAAACAAACAAACTAACGTTTGATTTGATGTATATGTGTGTGTGTATTTTATGAAATCACTCGGGGTTTTGTTTATTTATTTTCCAGCTCCAGCCAAACAGCCGCCTCTTATATCATCAGAAACTCTCAACCTCGACGCAGCAGCCAGTCTCAGCCTGTCAGAGGACGGGACGAGGAGCAGGACGACATCGTATCGGCGGATGTGGAGGAGGTGGGGGCATCAGAATCTTATGCAGAGTTTATGAGCCTTTGACTGCACTGTCATCATTCAGTGCGCTCTGATGAAAGACTCAAAAATCACCTCCAGAAAGTCTGCACTGTTGCATTTCATGCATGGTTCATTTCTCTTAGCTGATTGGGTGGAATCAAACCTGATGCATTTAGAATAAACAGAGGAATTATCGACATGAGGCGTTTTCTAAGTTTTAAATGTTGGTACAAATGTAGCATTAAAATGTCCTCCTTAGTGGACGCCAATGGAATGAAATGGGTTTTTATGAGTCAGGTATTATTGCCAATTAAATTAATCAATTATTTTTTTTTAATACAAAAATTCACAATTTGATTTTATGTCATTAAGAATTGATTTGTTATTTAAACCTCTGTTGAAAACCAGTGTTATTAATAAAAAAACATGTTACTAGTGGATTGTTACAAAGATTTTAAAAGAAAGAAGTAATATTTATTACTTTAAACAATGTCACACTCCAAAGTTTTTCAATCAACTTCCTGGTTAACTTCAACAGAAAGCAAATCATAAACTTCACTGTTGTCTTGGATCATTTATCCTGAAAATGTTTTTCATGTTATTCCATCCTCAAAGTTGATCTGACTACAGTTCCAGGACATAGATGACAAGAAGATTGTAAATGAAAACACAGAAACACCTCAATATAAACAACTAGAGAAAACTCAATCCATTTATCTCAACTGAAAAGTGTATCCAACAGACAGGTTTAATAAACGGACTTTTATATCTTTAGATGAAAAACCAAAAATCTCCCACACTTTAGACAAACATGAAGCAGATGTTCTGGCTTCTCCACTATACTAGCAGACAGTCATGTGACGTCACATTTTTATTCTTACTTATATTTTCATTGTATTTTTTATTCAAATTGGCAACTATATGTAAAACAAAATCAGTTTTCAATAACTTATTTCAGAAAACTGAACTTGGCCTCATTTTTTCATCCAAAAATGATTTCATAGTTTTACTTTGAAAAAAGGAAGCTTCACGACACTTTATTTTGAAAATGTATTTACTTCCAGTGATAGTAGCGCATACATTTGTTTAGTTTCTAAACTTAGTTACATTTTCTAAAGTGTATTTTTATTCCACAATGTTTATAAAGATTGTGAATCAGTGATCTTGGGCATCACAAACATTTCATACTCCCTTTTTTCTGGAACACATTACAAATATCAGCGTATTTAAGTTGGGGAGGGGCGATATCAGTACCAGTATCCGTATCGGCCGATATTCGCATAATTTAAGATGATCGTATCGGCCTGATGCAAAAAATTCCACTGATATATGCCACCGAGGTTTCTCTTTGACTTTGACCGGTGGTTACTGCAGGAGAAGCGCTCCGTTTAGCACAGCCATCTGCCGTTTTTCACAGTTTCCAGACAAAGTCATAAAGTTGCTGTCTGTACAGGAATTCACACTCGTCAACAAACTGAACTTATCAATCAATCCAGTTTCATTTAAAGAAAGCACGTTTTGTGTGTTGCAGCTCAAAGCGCGTTACAATAAAAAACAAACATCAAAATGCTACATTTATTTTAATTGACTCTTTAACCTGGTAGATGGTAGTGCCTCACATGCCTGCGCCACCTGTGGCACAGGCATATTGCCGACTCCTGTTCCACACACACAAATATCTGTATCGAAAAATATCGGCTATCGATCACATTTGCAGAGAAAATATCGGTTTTCAGTATCGGCCAGATAAAATATCTGTCCATCCCTAATTCAAAAGATCGTTACAGCCCGATCAACTGAGCCAAGCTGGACCTTTCATTAACAAAATCATACATTCAAACAAAAACTATATAAAAATAGACTTTTTGTCTGGAAAAAAATACAGCAAATTCCTTACAAGAAAATCTAATCATGGACTCGATTACCGTATTTTCTTGGACTATAAGTCGCATTTAGTTGCAGCGGCCAAAAAGTGCATAATAAAGAAGAAGAAAAATCCTACAAAGTCACACCGGAGTATAAATTGCATTGAAATTTTGAAAGAAAAGTTCAATGCTTCTGAACAAGTCTGTCAAGCCTGGTTTAATGCTGCGTCCACATTAAATGCAATTCACGTGTCAAATTTGCTGCATGGTTTTGTTATTTATGTTCCCCCTCCTCCCAATCCCAGCCTCTGCGGTCCACACCAGCCAAACCATGGAGTGGTTTCTGATGAACATGCTTGTTTGTCGATATGATCAGGTTGTTTTCTTCAGGTTGAAGTTGTGGAGGGAGTAGCAGGGGAAGAAGACCATCACGATGACCAGGAAGAGCAGGGAGAGGAGAATGCCGAGGCGGAGGGTCAGCACGATGAGCACGATGAGGACGGTGAGGCTCTTGTTACATTGGTAACAGTGTTTTGCAACTGCTCTCTGAAAGCAGCCCTGCAGTCAAAGATGTGTAAATCCTGTTTACATCTTGTTCTGGTTCCTACCTGTAGGAAGTGACATGGAGCTGGACCTTCTGGCAGCAGCTGAAACTGAGAGTGACAGTGAAAGTAACCACAGTAATCAGGATAACGCCAGCGGTCGCAGGAGTGTCGTCACTGCAGCAACCGCTGGTTCTGAAGCAGGTTGGTCAAAGTCATCCATAAAGACCTCATATGAAAGCTTCCTTTTTTAGCTGTTAGTTTACTAGCAAAAACTAGGTAAAAGCTATTACATCAGTTGAAACTGTTCCCAGCACTTGGTTAAAAGACTTGACAGCTGTAGTGTATTTCTGTGACAGTTTCCATCCTAAATCAGCTTGATTTGTGTGAGGAGAGCTAATCATACAGCTGACAAACTGGTCTGTGGCTGAACGCTGGATGTATTTCATTTGCAGGCAGTAGGGTGTCCTTGGCATTTCCTATTTTTGGTATGAGCTCCTCTTTACTTTGATGCACACACAGATGTCAGGGCCAGAGTGAACTTGCAAAGTGCACACACTCCTTCCTGAGAGTTCCTTCAGTTCGTCCCGTCCTCACGTGTTACTGTGATGCGTCTCATTTGAAACTAACGCAGTTCCTCTTAACATGTCTTGCAGATTTTTGACCCAAATAACAAGGCGCTTGTAGCTCTCTTACATGGTGTGGTGTTTAAATTCTCCTGGTTGTGTTAAAGTCTGACTAATAATAATGGTGTTTTATTCCCCCTGTGTATTTTGGGGGGAGGCTCAGCTGTTTGTTCTGTGTTGTTGTATTTTTGAAGCTGAAAAAAAAAAAGTTTTATTGACTTGAGTTTGGGTTCATCAGCAGAGAATGCGGCTGTCGTGTGGACCTGAACTGTTGATGTTTTCACTTCTGTCATCTCTGTGTTGCTCAGTCTTCAGTGGTGTGATTCACTAATCCTAAACCTGTTGAAGCATCAATGACAGGAAGTGAGGGTTGAAGCATTAAACTGCCTTCGTGGTCTCTCTGTTTGCATCCTTGTCTCCCTCACTGAAGGCGCCAGCAGTGTCCCTGCCTTCTTTTCAGAGGATGACTCTCAGTCCAATGACTCCAGCGACTCAGACAGCAGCAGCAGTCAGAGTGATGACGTAGACCAGGAGACTTTCCTGTTGGATGAGCCTCTGGAGAGGACCAGTAGCTCTTCGCACGCCAACAGTGCAGCCCAGGCTCCTCGCTCCATGCAGTGGGCTGTTAGGAACACCCCCAGCCAAAGGGCCAGTGGGAACGCCCCCTCCAGCTCTTCAACACCTGCTGGTTAGAAGCAGGTTTTACTCATTTTGTGCATACATGTCTGCTGTTCACGGTCCGTGAACTGACAGTAATCTCTTTCTCCTAGCGAGCTCAACCGGCTTGATTTATATTGACCCCACCAACTTGCGCCGCTCCAGCGCCATCAGCTCCAGTGCTGCTGCAGCCGCTGCAGCTTTGGAGGCCAGCAACTCCAGCAGCTACCTGACATCAGCCAGCAGCCTGGCTCGCGCCTACAGCATCGTCATCAGGCAGATATCAGACCTGATGAGCTTGATTCCCAAGTACAACCACCTGGTTTACTCTCAGTATCCTGCTGCTGTAAAACTCTCCTACCAGGATGCAGTTAACCTACAGGTAACAGTGATATGATGGCTGCTACTTTAAATGCATTTAGGAGCTGATTTCATGTACAACGGTCCCTCGTTTACTGCAGGTGTTACATTTTAAAACCAACCCTCCATAGGTGAGATCTACAAAGTCAAGTAGGAATATAGTTGTTTGAAGGCTGTAAAACTCCTCACTACATACGTTCTACGATGACAGGAACATTCTCACACTTGTCTGTCTTGTGGAAACTCTCAAAGTTCAAACCTTCCTAAAAGTCCAAGATTATAGAATAAAAACAAAGATGTGATTGTCATCAAAGGTTTATATAACGCTTTCTGTATCGAGGATGTGGCTTGAAAGAGATTGATTGACAAGGTCTACAGCCAATCAGGCTGCAGAACACAGTGCACTTAAAAAAATCCTGCTAAATTCACTGAAAATAATTTGTGAAGCAATGAGACCATGAAAGAGGAACTGTGAAATAGTGAGAGAGCGAGAACATGTATTAACATTTAGTTTGAACCACTTCGAATCAAATGACTTTCTAATAAAGTTTATTACACTGATCGAAGTGAACTTTTTTTAAATAACTTGCACCAATACAGCAAAGGAAACTCAAATGATGTACATTTCCTCCTGTGCATCTAAATGTAAAGTCAACTTGGTAAAGAAAGGACTTTCCTCTGCTTTCATCAGAACTACGTAGAGGAAAAGCTGATTCCCACCTGGAACTGGATGGTATCCATCATGGACTCCACAGAGGCTCAGTTGCGATACGGTTCAGCCTTGTCATCTGCTGGAGACCCCGGTCATCCCAGTCACCCGCTGCACGCCTCTCAACATTCAGCGCGGCGGGAGCGTATGACTGCTCGGGAAGAGGCCAGCCTCCGCACTATGGAAGGGCGAAGGTACAGTTTCTACACCACTTGTAATCCTTTTTAAAAATGTCTTCAATGTAAAAGCAGAAAAGCTGACTTTTGTCTAACTGCAGCACATTTAAGTCAGCGGTTGCTTTATGTTTCAGGAGAGCAGCCACTCTGCTGACTGCTCGCCAGGGCATGATGTCTGCTCGGGGCGACTTCCTGAACTACGCTCTGTCACTGATGCGCTCCCACAACGATGAGCATTCTGACGTGCTTCCTGTCTTGGACGTGTGCTCGCTGAAACATGTGGCCTACGTTTTCCAGGCTCTGATATACTGGATTAAGGCTATGAACCAGCAAACCACCCTGGACACCCCCCAGGTGGATAGAAAGAGGTAAACGAAAGAACAACCCATTGTTCCTCTGTTGGTTCTAAAACACATTAAACTGATGTATGGAGCAGATTTAGAAATGCATGAATAATCTAAGCAATGTTCTTTTCGTTTCAGAAATCGAGAGATCTTAGAACTTGGTTTGGATAACGAGGATTCTGAGCATGAGAATGACGAAGACACGAATCAAAGTAAGGCTGACAACCAATGTTTAGGAATTTACTAGCTACCTAAATTTACAATTTACACATTTAGTCATCCAGTACTCCTTTTTGTGTAAAGCAGCTCACAAGTTAAGTAGGAATTAAAACTATAGACAGTATAAACTAGACATAAAATGGCATATATCTAAACTATATGCATAAAAAATAATAAATGACAGTAATACAGAGGTGGGTAAATATGGTAAGTGCAAGTGAGAAAATGACTACATTTTTACTGTGAAAAAGGTTTATTTTGAAATAATCAGAGACTCACTCTGATGAAAATGGTGTTTTTGATATAATTTTAACATGTTCGTGTGGCATTTTTCATTCATTTATATAAAGAAAATTAAGATCTAAATTATATTTCTGAGTACTTCTTTTCTCAAGTGGTGGTGAATCAGGAGCAGTTTAAAAGCTTGTAGGTGTGACGTAGGAGCTGCTTTCAGCGGGCCAAAGTCTCCCTGCTCCGCTCCATTCTGATGCATCCATGAATGTCTTTGTTTTCTTGTATGAGCTGGAATCTGGATCAAACTGTACGGCTGGATAGCTCTGATATTGCTCAGCGTGGTGTTGTGAGGGGCTGTAAGCTAGCAGGAGAGAGTGTAAACAGATGGATGATGGGAAATGGGGGGGCCGGCTTACTCCGGGGCTTCAGTTAGTTGGAGAGCCTGTAATCAGCTCTCAGTTATAGGTGATGTGAAGGGGAAGCGAGGTTGTTTCAAACCAACAGTCCCGTCCACAACTCAGAGGTGAATTTCAAATGAACTCCTGCCGCTCTGCAGAAACTATGTCCTAGAAAACAACAGAAAACAACTTTATAATCATGATTACAATACCACTAAGAAGACTTCTCCAATAGATCAAAAGTTGACTGTACTGGGACTTTAAATAAACAGAGAATGTACTTGAGTAATGTGAAGGTATTGCATACCATAGAAATGTTTACATTTGTTACAGTGTTAACTACAGAATGTAGTTTCTTGATGTTTTTTGTTAACTAAGCATTTTGATCTAAATCTTTAAGGTTCAACCCTGCAGGACAAGGATGAGGACTCGGTTCCAGCTGAGATGGGTCAAAACCACCCGTTCTTTCGTCGCTCTGACTCCATGACTTTCTTAGGCTGCATCCCTCCAAACCCCTTTGACGTTCCTCTGGCAGAGGCCATTCCACTGGCAGATCAGCCCCATCTGCTGCAGGTCCGGTAGAACATGCGTGTGCTTGTTAGTGTTTTTAAGAACTGCTCTCACTGACTTGTCCAGAATATTTATGATCAAAACTAAACTATGTTATGGAACAATCAGTCAAAATTCCTGAAATGCTGCAGATCAAGTCATCAACAGCCTCATCGCTGTAGCTCACACTGGAATCTCAGGAATGCTGATGTAAAAAAGGATTTAATGAGTTTTAGTCTGCTCAGTGTTTGTTTCATTCTTTTACCTTCTGGTGTTTTGTTTTGTTTTTTTTTTTAATTGGAGATGTTTGCATTCTTACTATGAAATTTAACAGGCAGACATGGCAGCACAGGCAGAGCACCCAGTTACCAACGAGACTCATTAGTGTATTTAAATGTTCTGATTGGTGTGACATGGATTATTTCAAATCTGTCGTCCACAGCCTAATGCCAGAAAGGAGGACCTGTTTGGGCGCCCCTCTCAGGGCTTGTATTCGTCCTCTTACATAACAACCAAAGGCCTGGCTGAGGGAAGCATGGACAGAAACTGCCTGGAGGTAAACATGGGCTCCTCTCTACCCTCTCCCTCCCAGGTATACCACTCATTTTCATTGGACACACATGCTGGCATAAGAACTTGGTGCATAACAAACAACAGCACAAAATCAGTGCATTTGTAAATGGAAATGATCTTTAGAGCTTTGTGTGCACTGGCTTTAGTTTGGATATTCAAATCTGCTTCCAGTTTCTCTTCTGTCATTATCACAGTCTTGCACAGAAAACAGATGACATTACATCAAACCACTCTGCTTTAACAGATCCTCCCTACCAAGATGTCGTACTCGGCCAACCTGAAGAATGTCATGAGCATGGAGACCAGACAGAGGAACGCCGAGAACCAGTCAGTGGGCGAGCAGGAGCTCGAGGTTTCTAAACCTGGGCCTTCACCCCATGACCTCGCAGCCCAGCTGAAGAGCAGCCTGCTCGCTGAGATCGGCCTCACTGAGAGCGACGGGCCCCCACTTCCATCCTTCAGGTGACTGTTGATCATCAAGCTGAACGGGGCAAAAAAACACAAATGCAGAAAGAAAGGAAACCCTGCATCCTGTCTTCATGTTAAAAGATCTTCACGGTTTATTGAAAAGTGTTCAGCATGAGAATGTTGGTTTTCCTCTTTCTGTGCAGGCCTCACTGTAGCTTCATGGGTATGATGATTTCCCATGATATGTTACTTGGCCGCTGGCGTCTGTCGTTAGAGCTGTTTGGTCGTGTCTTCATGGAGGACGTTGGGGCTGAGCCTGGATCTGTAAGTTTATCGTCAGAGTTTACTATAAATCCTTTCTATGTAGAAGTCCTCTACATTTTACATGTATATTGAGAAGGATGTGCGTCACATGGCACAAAATGCTGCAGTATCTGCTGTGCCACCATCAAAGGTTTGTTACATTCCGATGGAAATGCGTCTGGACCGCCAGCCTGTCATGTTCTTATCCATTTCAGATTCTCACTGAACTTGGTGGCTTTGAGGTAAAGGAGTCCAAGTTCCGACGGGAGATGGAGAAGTTAAGGAACCTGCAGTCGCGTGACCTGGCCCTGGAGGTGGACCGCGATCGAGACCAGTTAATACAGCAGACCATGCGTCAGCTCAATGCGCACTTTGGGAGGCGGTGCACAACCACGCCTATGGCCGTCCACCGGGTGAAGGTCACTTTCAAAGATGAGCCCGGAGAGGGCAGCGGCGTGGCCCGCAGCTTCTACACGGCTATCGCGCTGGCACTCCTGTCCAACGACAAGCTACCCAACCTGGACTGTGTTCAGAGTGTCAGCAAGGGCATGCAGGCCAGCAGTACGTGTCATCACGATTACAATTCAAGTATGACTACACATAGAAACTACTGCACATTATGGAACGTGATTGTGTTACTTTGTTTTGGTGTTTAAGTTGTGTTGAAAACAGTTGCAGCATTGTTTTGGAAAAATGTCTTTGGTTAAAGAGCAACTTCAAATCAACGTGCTGTGTTTGTTCTCCCAGACCTAATGCAACGCCTGAGGAACAGAGACAGGGAAAGAGAGAGGAGAAGTGGAGGGCTTCGAGCAGGATCTCGGAGAGACCGAGACAGGTAAACGCTTCAGCTGTGGCTTCACAAGGAGAAACTCTGAAGCTAATCCAAACTTCTTCATTGATCCAGGGATTCAAGGAGGCAACTCTCTATAGATACCAGGCCATTTAGGCCTTCATCTGAAGGAAACCCCAGTGATGAGCCTGACCCTCTTCCAGCACACAGACAAGCTCTTGGGGAAAGGCTGTACCCCAGAGTTCACACCATGCAGCCGGTAACGAGCGTTTCTAACGGCAGGGCTTTGATAAATTATGATTCCACGTGTACCTCGCTGATGTTCACATTGAAATAACGATTGAGAATAAATAAAAAGATTTAACCCAAAACAATTGGACATTGTATTTGTCTTCTCAGGCATTTGCTAGTAAAATTACAGGCATGCTGCTGGAACTGTCTCCTGCTCAACTGCTGCTGCTTCTGGCCAGTGAGGACTCCCTCAGAGCCAGAGTGGAAGAGGCCATGGAGCTTCTCATCGCACATGGAAGGTAGATTGGTTTATATTACCACAGTAGCTAATTCTGCTTGATTGAGGCCATGTGACTATAATTGCAGAGGGTTAGCTCAAATGTTAGCTTGGGCCTTAAGAGGTTAAACTACTAGATCTGCTTTTATTTTGTAAATAGCAATCTGAATAAGTGATGGCGTTAGAGTACCACTCCTATCATCTTTTAAACTATTGTAAAAGCGTTCCCGGTGATTTTTCAATTATGATTGTACCATTTTTGGCCCAAATCAAAACACCTGTGCCGTTTTCTAGGACATTGAAATTAGTTTCTGAGTTGTGAGCTGCACCGTTAGCGTGGATCAACCCCGTCCCCCTTTCCCCTCCCCATTTCTGAGCAAAGCAAGGGAGCTTGTTTAATGTTTTTAATGTAACAAATGCAATCTTTTTGAAACAGGATGTTTTTTTCATCTGCTCTGGATTCACGACCATTGAATGCAGAGATACTCAGAAATGCAGTTTGAAGAGTAATTTTCTTCATATCTTTCATGTTCTCCATCATGAGATAAAGGACACTAGTTGAAAAAACTCCCAAAACATAATTTTCATTGGAGTTGGATCTTTAAGAAATTTATTTTTAAGCTCTTGATTAATTTCACTCTGTTCAAAATATGAAATTATTAAATATTTGTAATAACTGTTTTGGCTTTTTGACCTGAGCTTTGAGCAAAAAAGTGTTGTCACTTTACTGAATCAGTTGTAAAGTAAAGGCCAAAAACAAAACAGTCAAATTGTCTGGAGAAAGAAACCGAACTTTTTTATTTTAAATCATAACAGACTTGCCATGTTTTTCCTTCTTCCTCACCATTTTCCAACCAACTCTGTCCTCCGTAGGGAAAATGGTGCAGACAGCATTCTGGATCTGGGACTCCCCGAGGCTCCAGAGAAAGCACAGGTTTACACTTCTTTGCCTTTTTATCCTTCATATGTTGAAGCTTTAGGTTAGTTAGGCTGTCTTTCAAACTTGTACGCATGTTTGTGTTTACTGTGTTCCCTCCCTGACTTTAATGGTGGTTCACCTTTTGCAGTCTTCGGGGGGGGGTTTCCAGTAAAATTTTGCATGCATTCTCTTTTTTTTTTTTTTTTTTTTTACAGCACCCCATGTCCTGTTTCCTGATTGGTTGTTGACCCTGTCAATCAGTCTCCCTTGCACCGTGCTCCTCCTAGAATGCGATCAGCTTTATAGAGTTGCTTAAATCTTGAATTGCTATGAGATCTTTGTTTTCATTCTAAAATACCTGAATAATTTTTCTATGAAGGTTTGAACTTTGAGTTTAAACAAGAGAGAGAAGTGTGAAAATGTTCATGTCTGAGTGACAAAAGTGTAGAAAATGTGTAGTGAGGAGTTGAACAGCCTTAAAACATCTGTTATTCTACTTTGTGGATCTCACCTATGGCGAAAAATTTTTAGAATGTAAGCCCAGTGATAAACAAGGAACAACAAGTAATCAAACATGACCAGAGGTGGGTAGGAACGAGTTATGTTTACTCAAGTAACTTTTAGTAAAAGCGATGCATAAATCAGAGTAGTTTATTCACACAACGCTTTCTACTTTGATAGAACATATGTGACTTCCTGATGTGCTTTCGGTCATGGAAATTATTTAGTTCCGCTTTTGGTGTTTATTTAGGTTGTTGTGAAAGTAATTTTAAACTTTCAATAATTTTCCTCATTGTATGAATTCAAATGTAAGAGATTCATAATGGAGGTCCACGGAGCTTCAACTACACTTATAAATGCATCTCTTCACACAATTTTTATAAACACTTTTACAGCTTTTCCTAGAAGTAGAAGCATGGGAATTGAGTGCTGCTTTCTCACCTTTTAGCACCGCCATTTAGGAGTTACCACATCAAATCATCTGCCTCCATTTAATTCTATCTTGAGCAAGATTTTGCTTTTTTCCACTTTGTACAATTTAAGTTGATTTAGGACTTTCTTTGATAGCATTAAGCTAGCTTTTTAAGCTAATGTAGTCATTCCCGTGGCTTTTTCAAGCTAACTTGGTACCAAGATGTATTGTTGGCATTAGGCTGGCTCATTTGGGCATTTCTATGGTTTTCTAAACTAATGGGCACTTAGCCTATAAAGCTTCTCTTTTTTTGCTAAATTTTTAGTATTTCCTGCTATTATGGCTAAAACTTAAGATTAAAAAAAAAATGCTCCTTTTAGCATTAACGCGAAAATGTTTCCCCAAGAAATTCAAATGGTTAAAAATGTTATTTCTGCATCTGAAATTAATTTATCAATTACAAGCTATATAGGTTTAATTCGAACTTATTACTTAATTACTTTTGTAATCAGTTACTTTGCTTAGACATCTCAGGTGATAATCCTTCTGAATGACTAATATTAAACATGTTTTTTTTTTCTCTTCGATGGTTCTAGCAACAGGAAAACCGCAAACGCCATGGTTCTACACGTAGCGTGGTTGACATGGAGCTCGATGACCCCGATGACGGGGACGACAACGCGCCACTCTTCTACCAGCCTGGTAAACGTGGCTTTTACTCCCCTCGGCCTGGAAAAAATACTGAGGCCAGACTCAACTGTTTTCGTAACATTGGCAGGTAATAGACTTAAATTGATCATGACTGTTGATGTGTCACTTAAAAGTGAACACAAGCACAATAATGTTGTGTCCACGCAGAATACTGGGGTTATGCCTGCTGCAGAATGAACTCTGTCCAATCACATTGAACAGACATGTCATTAAAGTGCTTCTCGGCAGAAAGGTAAGAGTATATTAGGTTTTTTTTGTGTGTGTTTGCAGTTCCACTCAGAAATTGCTACGTCATATTTTGGTCTTTAGAATCCTGTTGAAGCTTGTTTGTGTTCCTGCAGGTGAACTGGCATGACTTTGCCTTCTTTGACCCTGTCATGTACGAGAGCCTGCGGCAGCTCATACGTCATTCTCAGACCGGTG
Source organism: Adrianichthys oophorus (assembly GCA_036245035.1). Lineage (NCBI taxonomy): Eukaryota > Metazoa > Chordata > Actinopteri > Beloniformes > Adrianichthyidae > Adrianichthys > Adrianichthys oophorus. The sequence continues at coordinate 23,927,914 of BSAI01000207.1, forward strand.
AAGCTGATGCGGTTTTTGCTGCCATGGATCTGGCCTTTGCCATTGATCTGTGTAAAGAAGAAGGAGCTGGACAGGTAAGAGTTTCTGTTACTGAACATAGAAGCTCTGTGTCAGCCGTGTTCAGACCCTGTAATTAGGTCTGTTTAGTTATTAATCTAAGACATATTAAGGACTATGTGCCATCCAGGTCCCATCCTCAAAGTTATGAATTTAAAGTTTTATGTTTTTTTTTGTCATTCCGCTGTGTTCAATTTAATTAAAAAAAAGTGGTTTTAAACAAACAAAGGGAACCAGGTTTAAGGCGGGCAAAATGAAGACTAAATGTGCAAAAGTCTGAAATAAAATGACCAAAAATCACCTTCTCATTTAATGTCAGAAAAGTAATCATCATCTCAAGTAGTTGAGAGGATCTTTTCATACTTTTACTTGAGTACTTCTTTCCTCTACTTTTAGTTGAATATTATTTTGACAGTATAAGGTTTTTGTCATCTTAAGTGCACACATTCTTGGTTCTCTGCTCCTCCAGGCCTAAATGTTCTAATTATTTGATCAAATCTGTTCTGAACTCAGATCAAAAATGTTTCTCTTTTTCAGGTGGAGCTTGTATCTGGTGGAGTCAACATGCCAGTGACTCCTCTCAACGTATACGAGTATGTGAGGCGGTACGCAGAGCACAGGATGCTGGTGGTGGCTGAGCAGCCGCTCCATGTAAGTTCACATCTTCTGTGGGGAACTTCTGGCAGCAGAACAAATGTTGACTCTGATTCCGGTTTTTCAAAGGCAATGAGGAAGGGGTTGCTGGACGTACTTCCTAAAAACGCTCTGGAGGACTTGACAGCCGAGGACTTCAGGCTGCTGGTAAATGGCTGCGGAGAAGTCAATGTCCAGATGCTGATCAGCTTCACTTCTTTCAATGATGAATCAGGTTTGTTACTCTCAGGTTAACATCTACCTGTAAGAAAAAGATGAGCTACTTCAGATCTTTATCTAAATCTGTGTTCATCTCACAGGGGAGAATGCAGACAAACTGCTCCAGTTTAAAAGATGGTTTTGGTCGATAGTGGAAAAGATGAGTATGACTGAGAGGCAAGACCTGGTAAGTTTATTTAACTGGAATAATCTAAAGTAGTGCTGTCATTTGATTCTTTGTTTTGGGGGATTAATTAATCATGACCTGCAATTAATTATCTATTTTAATCAAACTTAATAATTGCTGTAAAAGCCTCATTTTTACATATTTTCATTTAAATTTGGAACATTGTTGCACCGTAAAAGATCAAAATACAACAAAAAAGTCTCTTTATGAAGTTTTCTTTTAAAAACAGACTTCCAGCCTTTACTTCCCAGCCTTTTACATGGAACTTGAACATTTTTAATGTGAATGTATTCGAATGTGCACTTTCAAAAGGCTTTCAGAGGTCCCGCAGCGGCACAGATCTTCCAAAGTTGCGTGTCAAACAGAATTGTTGGAGTCACAGCTCCTCTGTAAAATCACCAACCGAGATTTCCATAAAATTACTTCATCTGTAGCTGCTCCCATCCAGGAGGAGCCGCTCCATGGTCTGCGCAGACGTCTGCTTTGACAGATGATGATGAGCATTACAGTCGTGACAGAAATCTGAATGGATCTTATGTTATCAAACAGAAATGGTTATTTTTTAATACCACTCAACCGGCTTCTCTCATGCGTGTGTCTGGCTCATTTACATTTATTTAGATTATCAATGGTCTGCACGCGCTCCCAGAAGCCGCGACGTCGCCCAAATGCTTCCTTTTTGTGAGTCAACTTAAAACAGCACTTGTTCTCAACCATCCCCGGGGTCTTTAATGACTTATTGTGTGAGTTGGTTTGTGTTAATTTGTATAATTATGATTTAATGGAAACAGAGTAACTGCAAAATTGTGTTTTTTCAACATTTCCAGAATGTCGATAATGCTTTATGCATCTGTGTAATGGAAACGCCGCCAAAGGAGAAAAAATACCTAATAGAAGGTCTAAACTTTGACCTCAATTAAAATATGAATTTTTGTTCAGATATATTTTTCTAAGAATAACAGTAATGTTTTTGTTTGATTTTTATTCAGTCAATTTCTTTTTTAGAAAGTTTTCAAAACAAGATTGGACATTCATATCTTCCTAACATTTTTAAGGAAGAGCTGATCATTGAATGAGGGTTCCCAGTTTTTTCACATGACTGTATTCCACAGTTTACTGTCCTGTGGGATCAGCCCTCCGCTTACCAAATTAATTTATGAAAACAAACACCATGTTGGGATTTATCCCTTACATAACAGATTATAGTTGTGGTGTTATGGCTTAATTTTGGGTTAATTCTGTGAAGAACTACAAAGTCACAGAAGGTCACAGCAGCGACGGGCGTGCGGCACACACTGGGTACACAAACGCCAAGATCTGCACTGAGAGCAGCGTTTTCAGCACAGTTTAAATAAAATGTTTATTCGAGTAAACAGTTGGACCTTTGTTTTTCAGATTTGAGAACACGACAATAGTTATAGAATAAAAATGAGATTCATGCGATTTAAACAAAACAAGCGGATTTGTCTGTAATGAATGAATTGCGATTAACACAATAATTTGAATTTCCTAATCAAAGGATTGATATGAAGTCAACCCTTTTTATTTTCAAGAAGATTTCTGATCCCCTTTTCAGAGACTTTTAAAGTCTTGTGTAAACTGAAAATGGACTCTGATGGTGCAACACTCAGAAGACAACACAACATATTTTTCCTTTAAAGAATTAGACTAAAAATGTGTTTTAAAAGTAATTTTTCACGTATTACTGTCCTTCTGATGATGTAGTTGGTCTCTGTGTAAGTTTGCTGGAGCAGTTTGATAATAGTTTGAGAATAGTACTGCAAACCCAAATAAATAGTTTTAAAGTTTGAACAAATTTGAATGGTTACACCTCCAATAAATGAGAAATCAGGTTTGTAAACCTGATCGTTTACTTCTCTGCGCTTGTTAAACATCTTATTCTCATAAGACAAAAATAAATAAGATGGAATACATTTGTTGACGGTTTGTGTTTGTATTTCTTAGGTATACTTCTGGACCTCCAGCCCCTCTCTGCCAGCGAGTGAGGAGGGCTTCCAGCCAATGCCCTCCATCACAATCCGGCCCCCAGACGACCAGCACCTCCCCACAGCCAACACCTGCATCTCGCGTCTCTACGTGCCACTCTACTCTTCTAAACAGATTCTCAAACAGAAACTCCTGCTAGCCATTAAGACCAAGAATTTTGGTTTTGTGTAGAGGTGAACTGAAACGAATTTAGAAAAAAGGAAAAAAAAAGAACATGTTTACTGTTGTGTAATATTTACCTAGCTCCATTTTTGTAGATTTATTTTTTGTCCAAACAATTTTATGAAATTCGACATGCTGTCTCCCCAGGCGGTGATATTCATTTGTGTTATAAACACATAAACTTTGTCTTATTTCAATTTTTATGCTTATTTTTTGTTTCTTTTGTTGTTAATGAAGAGTTATATGGTCCAGAACATTCCTGCATAGGCATTATTAAATTTAAAGTCCATAGTTTTGCTCTATTGGCTTAAACCTTTGCTTCACAGGAATTGGGTTTGACAGACAGCTGTCGACCGGAAACCTAGCCAAAGATGACAGCAGTAGAAGTATTTAAAAGAAGAAAAGAGACACTGTGATTACGTTTTTTTTTTTTCCTTCCCTAGAAAAGTACTATCACTGACAGTTCACTGCTGCCTTTGTGAAAAGTCCTTTTTTTCTTGTACAGGGGGAGATGGGAATTTCAAAATAAACTTGGATGCAAATCATTTGTCTTTTGTGGTTTATTTGTGCTATTTAAAAAAAAAAAACAGAATCACATTCAACAGTAATGGTAATTAAAGACATTTTCTTTGTTTTTTTTTTCTTCAAACTTATTTGTTCCGAGAACTGTCTTCAGAGGCCACGCACTCCTAACATTTGGAAAGCTTCTTTTATTAATATTGTGAAGAACTTGGCTGGTGGCATTTCCAGGATTTTTGAGTTGAAAAGCCATCGGGGGGTTTCGGTAGAAAACGAGCCTCCAGTCATGTTCCAGGAACAAGACCGTGATGAGTTCAAGGACAGCTCGGGCATTTGTTTCAGGTTTTTATTACAGTATTAACATCATGTAGAGATCGTCTCTTTCACGGAGTTCACAAATATGACTTAATTTCCTATTCTGAATGAGACTGGAAATGTTATGTTTTAAGAGATTAAACGAGTAAGGATTGAGGAAGTGGAGTCTACCAGGGTCCTGAATGCAGCATTTCTCCTCCAGTCAAACGGAGCCATATGAGGTGAACCTGCTATGCTGGCGGACACATTCGGTGTATTGTGCGGGTCAGCTGTTGGTTGAATATTATCTCTCGATGCTATTTAAGCTAATTGGCTAGCTGGCTAACAAGGCGTAACCTCGGCGTTTGCATTTCCCTGGTCAGCTGGCGGTCCAGCTCAGCCGATGCTGCTCGATGATGAATGTATTGTCTGCCATGTCGAAGTCATTCCGTTATTTTTAGCTAGCAGTGCATGCTAGCGCAGGAAGCGGCGTTTAGCGGAGCGTGACTAATCTGTTCGTTACTGGGGGAAAAAGAAGACATGGAGCAGTGGAAGGACGCGGTCTCCCAGCAGGCAAAGCTGCTGTCACGCCGCCTGAACGAGGAGCTGTCCAAAGGCCTGGGGTGGCTGCGTTCCGAGCTCGGAGTGGACCTGGGACTGAAGCCCGAGCTTATTCCACCGTGGGCGATCGTCTTAGCCGCATGCGCGGGTCTGCTGATGGTCCTGGCTCTGTGGGCCTCGGTCTGCCGGGCTGTTTTTAAGAAGCGTCCCGAAGTACGCCCCGTGGATGACGGCGCTGGGATCAAGCCGAGTGTCAGCAAGCCTGTGAAGCCAGACGAGCCAAAGAGAAAGAAGAAGAAAAATGCAGAAAAGGCACGTCAATACAACCCTCACCGTCAACCATGTTGTTAGCACTGCTAGCTGACAGTTAGCATCAGGGAGCTAGCTAGATGGTCGTCACTGAGAGCTGCCGTTCAGTCCGTCTGTAATGAGTCCCATCGATCTGTCAGCGTTTGGATGGACTTATTATCGTCGCGGGTTTGTGAATAAAGCCGCTAATTCTGCTGTTTGTACTCGTTTCCAGAAAGCTCAGCCAAACGGGAGTGCTGTCCCTGAGCCGCAGGAGGAAGCCATAGCTTCAGAGGACACAGTGCCACATCACCAACCGCCCCCGCCGCAAGCAAAGAGCGAAAAGATCGCAGAGGTTATTATTACTATGTAGTGTCTTATGACTAGTTGGCCTCCTATTTTCCTGTGGTAAAACTGAAGATTTTGGTTTGTCTGGTGTTGGCGCTACATTTGGTAATTTAAGGAGAAATAGAAACAGCTTTTGGTGTTTTTGTAAGATCGTAGAAATGCTCAAATTCTTATTATTTTCCCCCAGTAAATGTGTGACCGTTAGAAAGAGCCACGGAAAGTCCCAGTTTCTCTTTGAATGAAATGAAAGTCCGCCTGTGATGGCTGCAGAAGCTCAGTTTCTGTTGATCTTAACTTTGTTCCTGTTGTCTTCACACATCGTCTCCAAATGACCTTTTTCCATTTTCAGGGGAAGAAGTCCAAAAAGAAGCCAAAACAGGCTGCAAAGGAGACCAAAATAGTGACGGCAGACAGTAAAGAACCTGAAGAAGGTAACAAGCACTAAAGTGGAATTCAGCCATACTTGCATGAAGTTTTCGTTCCTTAAAATGCTGTCATTTGGAATAAATCAGTTTATTTAGAGAAGCAGAATGTTGAGGTTTGGTAGGAACAGTGGGAATGGGTTTTATTTCATCCGGCCTAATCCATATTTCCCCGCTAATCTCTGCATGAGTCCTTGCTGTGTTTGTGAACTAACGCTGTGCTGCACCTGATGCTGCTTTTCAGGCACGTGGGAAACCAAGGTCAGCAACAAGGAGAAACGTGAGCAACGCAAGAAAGACAAGAGCTCCAGCGATGGCTCGTCCAGCCCTGGGGGAGGGAACACCCCTGTGAGCGCTCCGCCAGAGCAGCACAAGACCACCTCTGCCGGCATCCCTGCACCGGTCAACCAGAAAAAGAAACAAGGTCTTTTTTTTTTTTAACAGGATTTCAATGCAGAAATAAACCCTTTATTTCTCTCTGGCCTCTTGTAGTTATCATGTGAAAACACTCCCAGATGACTTTTCTAAGAACTTCTGTTCTTTCCCCAGATGTACCTGACAGCATATGCTCACTTTATTATCATTCTTTTCAGAGTCTGCACGAGTGAAGCCAGAGAAGGTTGAAGCTGTTGTTATTCAAGGTAATTATCAGGAGAGGAGGCACCTTTGGGAGCTGTAGCTCTTCCTCATGCAGGAGTTGTGCATGTCACTGAGCAGCAGGGCTTCATGTCGTCTTGATTTGTTCAATGCAGCCAACAGCAGTGAGGCAGTGGATGCAGCAGCTGCTAAAGGTACCTTAAAGGTTAAGGGTCCATCGCACAACGTTCCCTCCAAACAAGGCTCCTGGACCACCTCAATTCAGCCGGCGCCTTTGTGGAGGTCAGGGATTGACGGTAAGACAGGTTTCTGTTTGCCTTCACGATACCGTGATGACTGCGTGTCGGTGCTCCATGAACGTGTTTGCGAAATGTGCGTTTCAGATTCCTGGACTGTGATTGACAGGCCGATACAGTCCGCAGAGCTGAATCTGGTGTCTTTGGCTCGACTGGGAGTTGGTCCTGCTCGTAAGTGTTCATTCATGTGGTGCAGGTAAATCAATATCCTGTCCCTCATCTAACTCGGCTTTTGTTTCCACTTTTTTGGTTCTTCCAGAACCTCAGTCAGTGAGTAACCTGTCATGGGTCAGTCAGCCCAGAGTGGAAGATGAGTGGTCCGGACTCAGTAAGCATTTCTTCTGTTCATCACAAAGTTTAAACTTTTAAATGAACACTTTACATTCAATCAATCATTTCATTTATTTGTATAGCGCTTATAAAAGCAGGAACAACCAAAGTCAAATAAAATCATTAAACTATAAAATAAATAATTGAAACAATAAAATAAATGAACTAGCCGGCCCAGTGGCTCTGCTTGCTGGCAGTAAAAGCCTGAATAAAAAGACGAGTTTTTAAAGTGACTTAAAATCACTGAGGGATCTGGCAGACCTCACAGAAAAGGGGAGAGCGTTCCAGAGTTTGACAGCTGCAGTGAAAAGGCTCACAAGCCGAGTCCTGGGAACCATTGAAAGCATTTGATCTTCAGACCTCGGGGCTCGACATGGACGATAAAAATATTAAAGTTCTTTTAAAGCGAATCCACCATCTGACCCTCTCTGTGTTCTCAGATGGAGCTTCAGCCGACCCCAGCTCCGACTGGAACGCTCCTTCTGAAGCCTGGGGCAACTATGAGGAGCCCACCGCCAAGACTCCTGTTGCTCAGGAGAAGCCCCTCCTCGAGTCGTCCAAGTTCATTCAGATCGGAGCTGCTGTAAGTCCTCCCAGGCTGTGGGCGGCGCTGCAGTTCTCTCAAACCGCCTCTGCGGTCTGCGGTGGTCATTCTGGCACAGCATGTGACTTTCGGCTGTGGAGCAAATCATGTTGTGTGGTTTACAGGAGGAGGATGAAGATGAGAAGGATAAAGGAGATGGAACAAATGATGGAGCAGCTAAAACTAAGAAAAAGAAAAAGAAGAAGAAGAAAGCAGCTGAGGATGGAGGACCAACTGGTCAGGTAGAATCGAGAATCGCCAGTGTGCAGCGATAAACGCGCTCAGCGTGAATGCAGCTGATGAGGAACTGTGTGCCGGTTGTGTTTACGTGCTCGTGTGTATGGTAATGGAGGCTCACAGTTTGGTGTAACCTAACCTTGTTGTTGCTCTGAGGAGGTTGAGGAGGCCGTGAAGGAGTCCACTCCTGCTGTGTCGGTGAAGAAGCAGCCTCCTGTTCAGGAGGTGGCTGCTGCTGTCCAGCCTGTCAAAGCAGCTGCTGTGGAGGTCAGTGGTTCCTCTACACATCTGGGCCTCTGGGTTGGTGTGGAAACACAGATCCTGTCGTCTCTTTACTGTTTTTTTTTTTTTTCTTTTCTGAATAATGTTTGAATGCAGACGAGAGGGGAGAGATCAGCAAAGGACGTCCCACCTCCCATCACACAAGTGCCACAGAAGTCAACCGAAGGAGAACCCACTGCCAAGCAGAACAACTTTCCTACTCCAACACCGCAAAGTAAGCAGCATCTGCATCTACAGCTGATGGCTGTTTCTGTTCTTACTGTGAGCTGAACAGTTTGGAATCAAAACATAAAATATCAAGGTTAGCAGAACCAAGCTGCAAAGAGACCCGGATGGAGGCAGTAAAGCAGGAGGAAGAGGAGGAGTGTTTGACAAACAAGATCATGGATAAGCATGTTGGTTACTGTTAGCAATTAACAACAAATCTGCTGTTGCAAATATGAAACAAACCACTTTGCCTCTAAAGTTACCTAAATGCATCATCTACTTAATTAAAAGCAACAACACAAGTGATTTCTCTTCACACTTGGAAAGAAATTCAGGCATTAAGGGGTTAAGTTTCTGCATAGATGGGGGATTGTTTTTGCCTGGAAACTAATCAGTTTTCTTCACAGCCGTGTTAGAGGAGTCGGAGTGAAAAACGAATAAATCTGAACTGCAGGCTGAAGTTGAATGGCAGGATCTTTGAGTTTGGTTCCAAAAAAGAGAGATGGTTTTTGAGTTTAAGTAGCGTACAAGAGAGAACGATAGAAACCCAACAACAAGCAGTGTGTCTGGACTTTATCTTTGTGGGAATGCTGTCATTTGAAGGAGTTAACCTTCCTGAGTCTAAGTGCTTTCTCTGCTTCTTGTTTCTAACAGCTCACATGGTTGTTGAAGCTTCTTCACAGTTTATCTCGACATCAAGCAAACTTCATCAATGTCAGCTTTGTTTCAGTCCGTTTACATGTCAAAACAACCCAATGTCCTTTAAAGCTCTGAGAATATTTTGATCGATTGTAAAAGTGTTCCCAGTCGTCTTTAGAGCTTTTTTTTTTTTTTTTTTTAAACGTTCATTTTCTGGAACATGGTTTCTGCAGAGCGGCAGGGGTTCAGTAGAAACTCACCTCTGAGTTGTGGGCCGGACTGTTGGTGCTGAATTAACCTTCCATTGATATCTCGGCCATCCTTTTGTTTACATTTTCTCCTCCTAGCTTTGCTCCGGATTCACAACAAATTAAATAAAAAAAATACTCAGAAATGCAATTTTGAAGTTAACTTTCTGTATATTTGTCCTGCATTATCATAAGAATACCACAACAACATGTCAAAAGCACCATTTTCATCAGAGCGGGCCTTTAAACTTTCCCTTCTGCACATGCTCTACATTAGTAACAACAAAGTGATCTGGTGGACGTTCTTCTAGATGTCAGAGGAGGCTAGGGCACACACACATGCTATTGAGGCAAACAGGGTTTAACTTTGGCTTCAAGAGAGATTAGGAAACAAGCAAAAGTCTGTTTAGGAGTGAATGAGGAGGATTCGTTGCGGCTCTTTGAACATTTGGCGTTTCAACAGCTGCTTTCCCGCTGTCTTGTGTCTCTGCAGAAAAATCTGAGGAGAGTCAAGCTCCCAAACCAGCAAAGAAGAAGAAAGCAAGGAGAGAAACATGAGGGGTCCACTCTGACACCACTTGTATGCAAAAGACTTGATGTCCGGTTTATGCAACACCTTCTCTGACTCGGACATGGAAATCAGATGTTCATGGGGGACTGTGCCTCCAAGTGTGTCCGGATATCCTTTCTTTTTCTTTTTTTTTACATATTGTACATCAGTTTCTGGATCACTGAAACTGAAACGGCTGCATTACATTTTAATGTGACGCAGTGTCAATGATTAAGAACGCCTACAATTTGACGATTCCTTCTACTAATTCAGCCGAATCAAATAACTGAAGGAGCTGCATTGTAGTCCTTAGACTGTAGAAAAAACTGATCATGGTTAGAAATGTTTTTGGTGTGGTGGTTAACGAAGGATTTTTACTGTGTAAGGAATGAAAATGGTTGAAGTGCATCAGGTCAGACGACATTGGGCCGCCACACTGAACTGACCTTTGCTTTCTAAGCTTTTGTTTTGCTCTGACTTCTGGCAAAATGCAGCTTGTTGGGATGGAAAGAGCGGGAAGATCAACATTGTTTTATGCTCAGTGTGATGTAAACTTCTGTCGTGTAAATTAATATTGTCGGGCACAGAAAAGGGCATCCTTTCCGCCCTGATCGCCGACATCATCTTCTGCAATGCCCAATGGTTCATAGACTTTGTCCCTTGTCTGAAACGAGGCTGCAGTGGAGAACAACAGCTGGGTTTCCAGTTTCTGACTGCTTTTAGGGGGAAGCCACAGGACCTGATCACAAACGTCATCCACCCCTTCTTGATTTTTCATCACTAGTTGATTCAGAAGTCTGCAAAATCTTTTGTAAACTTGTTTGTAATAAAAGAAAAGCTAAAGCCATATGTAAAAATAACAAAAAAAGAGACTAAATAAAGGCCAGTTTTTCTACCTATGGACTTTTTCTGCTTTCAAATCTGCTCCAGTCTAAGACAGTTTTCATAGTTATGTGTTGTAGAAAAATAATCTTGGGAAATGCTTTGTTTGGAAACTTGAGAAGTTTGGAATCCTGCAATCCCAGAATAAAAGTATTTATTTGAAGAAGTTTGAACAATGAAATCTTGGAAATAGAAACGATCACTTCAGTGTAGTAGGGGTGACACAAAAAACTGATCAACCATCATTCCAGTCCAATGTGTGGAAGCACTTTGGATTTACAAAGTCATGTGACCATACAGTGTGCTAGAATGTTCTAATAATGTTCCTTTGGATTATTCTGATGTGGAAAAATAACAGTGTTTTATCAAACTCAAATGGGAATGGATTTGACATTCATTCTTGTTTACTTGTTTGTTTGTACACATATTTATTTACACTTGATTATCTTGAAGAAACACAAGAATCTGGAAAACTTCACTGTTCAGAACCAGGTATTTATCTCTGAGTCACACTGTTGAATGTTTGGGTAAAGATGTCCTGATCCATTCTAGATCAGAGAATCGGATTGTTCGAAATGAACCAAAATCAAAAGTGAATTGAATCAGCATCCTCAAATTAAGATATGAATCGAATCATAAAAATGAATCGTTACACCCTGGAAGGGAATCATTTTAAACATTACATTATTTAAAGCCGCAGAATCAAGGACGGAGACAAAACTGGACACACAGGATTTTAAAAAATCAGAACTTTGGATTTTAGAGAATTAAAGCTTGATTATCCTGTCAGTTAAACTGATGGAAATAAAGCGCATCCCTTTCCCAAAGGATCGACTTAGTGACTTTCTAAAGAAATGGAAGGTAAATTCTAGAAGAGTGCAGTATTTATTTATAGATCCGTGGATTGGCTTTCTCGAAACCACTGGTTGCATAATGGAATTTAATCGTGTCTAATCCTCCGATTAGGATGTCCATCAGTATCAGAACGACTAAACGCAGCCTCTCAGACTCATCAAGCTCGATTTGTTGAGCCCGAATTCAAACGGAAGCAGTCATTACTAGCCGTCAAAATAAAAGCTCGCTGACCAAATGTGCTCAAAGGTGTGAATTCAACTTCCGTGGGCTTTTTGGTTCATAGCAAAGTTTTACTTTGAGTTTTTTACATATCAGTTGAAAAACCAACAACATTTTCTGTTAGTGTTATTTAAATTGTCAAAATATAACTAAATAACAGTAGGAAAAATTACATGGTAAAAATAAAACATGCCCAGGAGATATTTTAAAGCTGTTAGTTCACAAAGTTATTTTATGTTCGCAGACTTCTTCACGGAGTTTGTATTCCTAAATTGAAATATGCTTTCCCTAGTTTTACAATTTATAATATACATAACTTATCTATCTATCTATCTATCTATCTATCTATCTATCTATCTATCTATCTATCTATCTATCTATCTATCTATCT
>BSAI01000207.1:23939936-23956645 GCA_036245035.1 Adrianichthys oophorus
TCTATCTATCTATCTATCTATCTATCTATCTATCTATCTATCTATCTTATAACGTATTATAATAATATTAATAATAATAATATATGTTATACTATTTACTAAATATGATTTATATATATATTGTGTTTTCCTCGCCTGTCACCTAGAAGTCCCATTCTGATATTTTATTTTGAAAGTACAGTGAGTTCGCGCAGACGCTGCTCCTGCAGCAGGTATACAGTAAACAGCGGATTCAGCTCGTCATTTCTCGGTCAGAGGCGACACTCGCGGACCTCCACTCCGACAGCGGCGCGTCTCTCTCCTCAAAGCCCGACTTGGTGTCCACATGTTCACGGACAAGACAATGATTTCCCCGTGGGACCGCTGGTACTCCACCAGCTGCTGTCTGTGCTGCCATGTCCGCACTGGAACCATCATCCTCGGGGTCTGGTACATGGTGAGTCCCGCCCCTGCATCCATTCACCTGATGACGGGATGGGGGGCTTCGCGCCTGCAGCGTTTGAGTGTAAACATTGAAGTTCTCCCTTTCAGACACTCGTCATTACTGTTTCATATGTGCTGTCATTGACGTGCAGTGTTTCATTTGTTCACAATTCCTCATTTCCAAAAAACAAACGCCTGAAACAGGAACGTTTCTCTGTAGGGTTGTGTGAAATACAGACATTTGTGGGGTCTGTGAATGCAGCAGAAACATCTGCAGAAAAGGGGAACCAAACTAAACACTGCAGATGGAAAAAGCTCCTCATAAATAGATTAGAATGGGACCTGCTCAGGTTGCAGGTGTAGTGTCTGGTTGTTGAGTAAGGGAGAGTTTTCCGTTCACCTGATCAGCATGAGTCATCTGCATAATCAACCACCAGAATCAAACGCCTCACTGCTCTTCCTATGAACTGAAGTTGTGGGATTTCTCAGGTGGGCTCTTTGCGTGGATGATTTAAGCTGTACTTCCCTTACCTTTGACTAATGTTGACATGTGCTCCACCGTCCATATGCTGGTCTTTATTCACCCATATGTCCTCTGGCCCTAAGCTCATCAACGCGGTGGTGTTACTCATCCTGCTCACCGCGATCAGCGATCCTGAGCAGTACCACCTGACCAGCGCTGAGTTGGCCAATGACCTGGATGTCATGGATGATGCCAGTAAGTGACCCAGAAGCCCAGACTTTGAAGGTGCCATACTTAATCACACAGAGCTTCTGCAGAAATCTTTGTCATCAGCGAAATGCATGCAGACGTACTTCAATGATCTACAGCGAGTGTCTCTGCTCTGAGGCACTCTGGTGTACAGGTTAGGTGAGGTTCTCCTGACTTTAATCAAACACGCAAACCTGTAAGCTTATTGTCCATCTGTCTGAAGAATTAAGAAAGAAGCTGCCCTCCAACAGGAGGAAGGATCTGGAACAGTTGGACTAGAGGTGAAGAGGCGGCCCACAGCCGACTCTCCAATTAGAAACGACTTTTTTGTCCTGAGGATTAAGTTCAGGCAGCCGGTGCCGTCCCACCGTTCCTCTGGAAACGCATGCAGCCCAGAATAGCTGCAGAATGAGTCATTTATCTCAAAAGTTTCACACGTTCAGATCTAAAAAAAAAAAAAAAAAAAAGAATCATTTTCTCTGTTTACCGCCTAAGCAGAACCGCAACCCCGCAGCTGCATGACCGTATGCAGCCGTTCCATCTGCTGTGGTGCAGCTGCAGCCCAAACCGTCTCCTTTGCATTTTTTTTGCATTGATGAATGCACTTGAACCCAAAAGGTCACGAGGAAACATAAGACTGCCATTGGAGATGCAAGGAGCAGTTTTCACAATTAAAATCCATCACAAGTTATAGTTAAAAGTACATCGCACTTTTTACTTCAGGGTCAAATTGTCCCGTCGTGAAATACAATATATTCCATAATAATTGTACAGAGTATGTTGTACTATGAAAACAGCAGGAAAATTAAGTAAAGAAAATAAGACTTAGTAAGTAAAGTAAAATTTAGATAGTGTAATCATTTATAATTTGCTTTCGACAAATTCCTGTAAATATTGAATCACAACTTTTCAAAATAAAGACGTTTAATGCAAGAATGGATGGATTTGAAAGTGTAGACTTGGATAAGGTCTTTTAAAAGCTGCCAGTGTAAATCAAAATGTTTCTGGACAAATGATCATTCTGTTACAGCTTCAACATCTCCGTTAACCTTCGTTGTTTTAAATTCCCAAGAATCATTTTTCCTCTTGACATTTAGTGAAACTATTTTCCGGATGACATGGTTATTTTGTCTTCTTTTGTAGTTGCTCTGAAACAGGTTTCCTCCTGTGACTCAAACCCACATCAGGAGGTCAGGAGAGCAGAGTTTACTCAGCAGTCTGCAGTTGTCTCGTGCCTCTGCCGTTCAGCCTTTTCCTGTATTTGCATGACAGAATCATTGTGGTGTTTTGTTCTCATGTGAGAACGAGTTCAGCTTCTGCTGCTGAGCTTTCCAGCTCTGCGCACAGATTTGAGGATTTAAAAAAATGTGAATGATCATGTGGAGGTCTTCCTTTGTAACCTGACTTCTTGTGGCGTTTCAGACATGTGCATTGCCTCAGCGATCTCCCTGCTGATGATCCTTATATGTGGGATGGCCACATACGGTGCATACAAGGTAAAAAAATGTTCAGCTTCCTTTTTACACCCAGGTAATCTTAAAAATGAATTTTAAAGGAGCTCACTCCTCCCGTTGATCTCTCGGAGTCCACTGTAGTGGCCTTGCAGCAACCTTGTGAGATCTTTGCTGATTTTGAACCAAATCCAACCTGTGTTTCAGCTGCGCGCCGCTTGGATCATCCCCTTCTTCTGCTACCAGATCTTTGACTTTGCTCTCAACACCCTGGTGGCTGTCAGCATTGTGGTTTACCCAAACACAATCCAGGACTACCTGCAGCAGCTGGTGAGAATCCTGAGGTGTTTTGCTGTCATCGTGGTTAACCTGAAGTGTCTGGTGTTGACTGACTGCTCTGTAATTGCAGCCGGATAATTTCCCTTACAAGGAGGAGGTTGCTGCTCTTAGCAACGTGTGCCTGGTCCTCATTGTGTTGCTCTTTATTGGCTGCATTCTCTGCTTCAAGGTAAAGTTTGCTTCCAGACAAGAGGCATATTGTACATTTAAAGAATACAAAAGTATTGGTCTTTTAGAGTTTCAATGAGCTCTGCACGTTACATTCATGTTGCTCTTGACTCCTGACTGTAGCTTCAGCTTCCTATGCAGAGAGAAAGAAATCTCCTTTCTACCAAAACTGTCAGGATGTTAAAAGCCTCTTAATTGGGTTAAAATGGGTAAGAAAGTTAGAGAGCTCAGAGCAGCTTTGGAAACTCAAGCAGACGGATGGATGGATGGATGTAGCAGATGGTGTTATGTTAGGCAGAAGCGTTCCAGAAACAAGCCGCCCGCAGAGTCAGAAACAGCAGAAACACGTGTAACACCACGCCAGTGTCTCTCTTTCAGACGGAGTCTGAGTCTGTTTGTTGAAGTGCACTATTTATCACAGTTTTCCATAAACGGTGATGTGATCTTGAAGCTACCTGTGCGTAGACAGAAAAGAGCCTCACACCACAAGCTAAAGAAACCAGATATTAGGAGTGTAACCATTCAATTTAACAACAATTTGATTCATATCATAATTTGTGGTTGCTGATGCGATTCATTTTGACCGATCGATTCACTGACCTGAGATTGACCCAGGACATCTTCATCCAAAGCTTCCACCAGTCTGACTCACAGATAAATACCTGGTGATTCTTATGAACAACCATTCAAGTAACTCCACTTTTCAGTAGATGTATGTTTGTTTTTGATATAGTTTCAGTGTCTGCCGCGGGTTCAGGACTGACATTCTCCCACTGACTGCCAATGCAAACATTTTAGCTTTAGATTTAGAACCATGTTGGCAGGAGAAGCTGCTGAGGCTGATGGAAATCCAGGAAACAATCTGTATTCATAAAGGAAGTCAAAACAACTTTCTGCTTTTTTAAAATGATTTTTAAGCAGAAAGACCGGACGTGAATTTTCGCGGCTGTTCCAGTCACCAGCTGAACAGAGGAGCTGCTGAGGTGGCGTCATCTTAAACCAATCTGATCACATGATCTTCAGCTTGTATTTTTGTCATTTGAAAGTATTTTAGATTTTTCTGGAGACGTGAGTCTGCTCCTCTGATGAGTCTTTGTCTTTTTCTTGAACCAGGCCTACCTGATTGCATGTGTGTGGAATTGCTACAGATATGTGAGCGGCAGAGGCAGCTCCGAACTCCTGCTCTATGTCACCACCAACGACACCACGGTAAATCACCCCGGATTATTTATTTTTAGCTTTAAATCAGGATTTACAAGCAAATTTTAGCAAACCCCTTTTTTTTCTTCACTAGAATGTGACATTTAAGTGAGATTAGATTAGTGAAAATCTAACATTTTTGCTGGGATTAATAAGGCTCGACATCTTTTAACAGTCCATGCCTGCAAATAGGAGTAAACTGAAAAACTCAAGCGTTTCCATTGCATTTATCATGTATTAATATGTGTTTCTTTGAATGGAAATCTTAAACATTAGTATTCCAGCGTGAGCTTTTGAGGAATAGTTTTAGACCACAACAGTTTTGATATTTTCCCGTGGAAACTGTTGGGATGCTCTGAACATTTGCTCTTTAAATTAAGCAGTGCTGTCATTTCTCATGTGTGTTATGCTTTATTTCAGAAGCAGGATTTCATATGCCAGACTAGTGTCTGAAAAACACCTTTAACTTGATCTGAGAGCCTGGAGCTCCGTTCATGACTATGTCTGTGTTCAATGCTTCTGTTCAGTGCTAATTCTGCACATTAAAATTATGCAAACACTAAAATCGAGTGAAACGGAACAGCTTTGATCATTAACCTTTGATCTGAACAGAAAATAACTGACTGATGGAGGTGAGTCACAGATAAACTACAAAAGGAACATCTATGTGTTATTCAGGAAAGAGAGGATTTCAAATCCCACCAGGAGCTGTAGAGGAGGTCAGTGTTGTTGAGTTCAAACATTTGACTGTCCTTTAAGGCCAGGTGCATTATGGGAGTTCATGTTTTCTGCAGGTTTGTGTTTGTTGAGGCTTTAGTTGCTGGAGTTTTGTTCGTTGTGGGACTTGTTTAGTTCAGTTTCTGTGTTTGGTAAATGCGAGGACTTCCCTACAGGAGTGGGACTGTGGCACCACCACTGTTCAGGCTGAAGGTTGTGGTCAGGACTGAACAGGCAGCTGCTGCAGACAGATGAGGGCTGAACACTTTGACTGTACGTGAGAACTGGACCGAGTGTAGAAGTGACAAAAAGAAAGCTGATTTCTTCTTGCCCCAATCAAAGTGAGTCATCATGTTTTTCATGATACAGTTGTAGTCATGTTGGAGCCGGATGACATCAGTAAGCAGGGATAGGTCCGAGTCAGTGAGTCACTGTTTCTATGGCAACAGCTCTTGCCAATGAGTAGCGAGCTTGTTGGATGTCTACACCCCTACCACTTGAAAGTGGGCTACATGAAATCTGTCAACCTAACATTTTGAGTGAGGGCCTGCGGGCACCACATACTTTTATTGAAGCGTCTGATTGGTCAGTTTAGAGCTTGAATAACTTTCACTTCAGAAAAAATATCATGAAAACAACGAGGATTATCAAGAACATGTTACAAAATAGTATCAGAGCAAGAATGGTTATTCTAACAGACAGAATGACTCAGTAATAGCTGTTTATTTCTCCATATACGTCTATGGGATTTTGACTTCTTGAAACCAGCAGGTACTTCCTGTTTGGAACACCAGAGGGGAGGGGTCACTCAGTCCAGTTCTCTTATACAGTCAACGGTGTTCTTCTTCAGACTGTGTCTAGTCTTTTCATTAGAACTGCTTCGGTCCATGTCATCAGCTTTACTTCTTGTTTAAATTCATTTATGAAAAGGACTCGAGCCTTTTGTCAAAACCAGCTAGACTTAGTAAAACCCAGCAGTCAAAAATGAATTTGTCACTCAGGCCAGATTTGAAATCTTCTGCTCAGGCCAGTCTGACTGTAAAGTCCTCATGCTGAAGGGGGTGGGGGGCATCTTTCTGAGCTTCCTTACAGGGTAGAGGAGGCTCTGTGCTGCAGAGCCAATGGAGACCAGTCTCAGGTTCAGCTCTCATACAGTAGGTTGGACTGGGCCCCTTCTTGGTGTCTGGTTTCCTGAGCCGGTCAGCCAGTCACCATGGTCTGTGTGGGGGCTCACCTACAGGGGCTTTTGGTCTGCAGCCTCCATCCAGCACTGTAGGTTAGGTCAAAAGCCCACTAATGTGCTCCATATGGGACAAACCGAAGAACATATAGAGAAGTCATTAACACCCACACAGTCACAAACTCATTGGACTTTACAGGAACAATAAGGATCTGTTAAGGGAGAAGGGAAATGAGCAGGGTTTCTTGATGAGGCTGATGTGGGTGCAGGCTGCCGTATCTGATCTGTTCACCTCCATTCAGACTGCTGCGATTGACCTGATTTATTCTTTATATCCTTTATTTTCACAGATTTTCATGCTCTTGAACCCATCACAGTCATTCCTATTGTGCGTTTGCAGAAGGTGGTGACCTCACATCACTAGATCTTTAAGAGATAATGATGAGAAGGTTGGAGGAAATGCTGACGGTCAAAAGTATTTTCCCCAATCAGCTTTTAACAACAACGACTCGCGTGTGCTAAACTTTTGAGAAACTTTTAGAAGGTGAGGCTCCTAAACCTGTAGTTGTGTTCAGATCAAACCCAGTGGGGTCAGCATTGGGAGCTTTTTAACATTTAAAAGTGTCAAGTCAGGTTACTGTTGTTTTTCATGTGTAATCTGGGATTATTTTTAAAGCTTGATGATCACATTTAGCTGAGCAGAATGTTCTGCTCTCAATGCAGAGAAAAGTTGTTTTGTTTGCTAATAAATGTGTTCATATGAACATCTGCTTAATGAAAAAGAGAAGCAGAACAGAAATTCTCTTTGGACTTGCCTTTTATAACTCACCCAGATTTTACAGTGATGTCTCCTGTCATCATGTTCTGCCAACCCTCCTTCGGTTTACAGCAGAAAACTGCAGCACAGACAGTTTTCTGTGTCCATGAGTCCTTCATGAAGTGGCGTTAATGTGAGCTCTTCCTCGTGCACGACTTTGCTGCAGGAACGGCCGCTGATTCTTTCAAAGTTTAAAGAGCAGCGAGTTGCCTTGGAGGAATCTTACCTTTGCTTTAAAGACCAGCTTTAATAAAAATAGTATTTTGGGGATTTTTCACATGTTCCAAGACCACTGGGAACGCTTTTAAAATAGATCAAATGCTGATCTTCTGTCCCCTATCCCATCACTGGCAGTGGGAACAAGGGCCCCAGCAGCAGCGAGGGGAGGGTACCCTTAGTTTCCTGTCAAGACCATGAGCGGGGATTACATTCTATCTGACCCTGGGGGATGTCCATGTTTTTTTATGGTTTCGGGTTCTGGTCCTTGCCCTCGGGTGCCGGCCTCTCCAAAATTCCAACACTGGGTGAACCTGGTCGGGCCGTGTTCTCAACACCTTTCGGGGACCCCCGCTTCTCTTGGTCTCCCCTTCTCTAGGGGGTGGTCGGCCCCTGCCGTGCTCTCTCCTGGGTCTCCTGCGGTGGCCTGGAGCGTGGGGACGGGCCTCACTGCTCCCGGGTGTTGGGGGCACATGTGGCCTAATGTAAACATTTAATGTAAACACGGATGTAGAAAGAGATGGAGTCATGACTTGATGAGTTGCTCTGATTTTGACATTTGCGTTGCTTTTTGTCACTTTTCCACCTGCAGGTGCTGCTACCTCCCTACGACGACAACATGAGTGTCCCCCCCAAACGGGCTCCTGCCTCCTGCACCTCTGCGACAGCATAAAGAAGCTCCCGGAATCCTGCCCTTAAAAAGACACCACCAAATTGTATGCACCACACTGCCTGTCCAGTTCAGCATTTCATAGCTGCTCACGTGACATTTCCACCATGCATGCACATCACAAACACACGAGCATCTGCAGCACTCACTGTTGCCAGAAGAAGTCACAGTTTTCCAGCACCAAAAGTCATCTAAAAATGGCAAGACCCCATGAAAATAAACAACCAAAAAGTTCCTCTGTGATTAATTAGCAGTAATCACTCATCCATTATCTATTACTTTCTATTTCTTTTATTGATATTACATCCACCATTTTTGAAGTTGTCAGAGTAAAACATTAAATAACAGACTCCTACTGAACTTTATTAGCAACCACAGAGGAACAAACACGAGCTCACGTGTTTTTCTTAAGCATCAATAAAAAAAAGAGAAAGAAAAGGGGGAAAGAAACAAAAAAAAAATCAAATACTAGGGCTTCTGGTGTAATTAATATGATCAAAAGTGGAAATTGTTCTTTTATTTTTACTTTTCATGAATTTAAGTGCAGTAAAATAGAAACAAATATCTTCTTATCAAACATATTAAAGAGAGGTTTGATTTTTTTTAAAAGCCTGTTCTTGTGTATACAACATTTTCCAAGTATTATTAAAACATTCAAAACTAAATCAAATAACTTATCACTTAAGATTACTCCAAAAAGTATTTGGTGTTTTTCCCATTTGTGAAATTTTGTACAACATTAACAGTGAAAACCTCTTAATAACTTATATACATTTTTAAAACAAAAGATCTATTGTTTTTAAAATAATATCTCAAACAGTGCAATTGTTTTTCCTGCCTGTGAGTGCAGCTTTATGTCAGATCAGATCACTAAATATATAATACATGACAAATGTGAAATACAGCATCTATTCAATATAGAGTGAGGACGTGTAATGAAAAATGTCATGACTTTATTAGCATTAGCTTCCTCCCACCGTCCAAAAACATGCTTAATAGGTTAATCTAAATTGTCCCTAGGTGTGGATGTGTGTGGATGGGTGTGTTATTGTGGCCCCTGCGACAGACTGGCGACCAGTCCAGGGGTATCCCCTGCCTTCGCCCATGAGCAGCCGGGTTAGGATCCGGCAACCCCGTGACCCCGAAAGGGAAAAAGCGGTTTGGAAAATGAATGAATGAATGAATGAACAGGTTAGTGGATATTTGTTTTATTATTAGTAGGCCTTACATCTCATGATGGCAGATGTGGGTGATGACGGCAGGTGAGGCACTGGCTCACGTCCCTGCTTGAATTGTATTTCAATAAGGAACTAAAAACGACCAAATCTTCCCATATTATGTTCACCTACCCGCAAATTTAGAGTCAAAACTGCCCAATCTGGCAACACTGAGCACACACATCAGTCACACTCAGACTAACTCCAGAAATGATGAGCATTGTTATGCTTTTGAATGGGAGTTAGACAAAAGCTCCATAAAGTTTGTTAGATGATCTATATTTTTACGGACTGTAAAGCTGATGCTATTCTGTGTGTCGTGACTTACTTATCTTAAGGACAAATGCAGAAGTGAGGAAGCTGAAGTGTGAGTGAAGTAAAAGTCCTTGTGTTATTTTCGTCCCTGCTCTGGATCAGCGTTGGATTGCCTTCCTTCATGACGTTCTCTCTTTGGGGTCTACTACTGATGTACGGAGTGTCATTTAAAGCCGACGTTTCCCAAAGAGATGCATCTGCCTGAATTCTGACACGGTCAAAGAGCAACCTAGTGTATATCAAACATATCACCTCCTTTTTACTGCGTCGTTACACTGCTCATCCTTTAAAATCCAAAGGATTGATTCCAGTGTGGTGAGATTATGTCATTTTGTGTTTTTGCTAATTGAAAGAAATGTCTCTGGACTGTTTTTATCTGTTTTGAGAGGAAGAAAGAATCCCTGAAGTGGAGTCAGTCTGCTCTTAGAAAAACAGTTTCTCTGAGGAACCTGGAGGACCTCTGTAAACCTGGACCACAGTTGTTTTTTCCATTACGAGAATGAAAGGTTTCTGGTCTTTGTGAACATCACACAAGTCCATTCCACCAGAATCAAGTTAAGCTGCTCCCTGGACATAGTATGTTCTGGAAAGACTGCAGTCAAACTTGACACATTGCTGCCTGGAAAATAAAGATTTATGTTTTAAATCAAATCATGTCGCCATGTTGATTTATTTTGTAGATTAGGTGTATTGATAATGATCTCAGACAGATGATGTAGAGTCCATTAGCCCAAATGACGCACAGAATAATACATTTCAGCCCGCTTTACTCTACAGTTCATTTGAACTCCAACGTGGTCAGTTTTTTCCAAGTGAAATTAGATATTTAAATGTGAAAACAAGCACGTGAATCTGAAGGAACCGCATGCTGGAGTGATTTTCCCATCAGGAGGAGTCAAGAGGGTGTAAATAGACCTGAAGAGGATGGAGTAAGGGGTTGTACAAATCCAGAAAAAAAGAAAAACAGACACTATATACGTTTGTTTGTGACGTCAACAGAGGAGGTCGAGTTTTTCCGCTGCAGCTCCTCACAATTCGCTGCTGGGATTATTTGAGAGTACCTAACATTTACTTAAAAGGTGAGTTAATGTAATCATTTATGATGTTTTTAACAGAACTTCTTTTAAATACGGTAGCAGGTTGATTTACCTGGTCTATGTTTTCCTGCTGTTCTAACTGAGGCTGTTGGTCAAAAAACTATTGTGGTTTCTTTTCCAGCATCAGAGATATCAAAAATGTGAGACATTTTTGTCTTTAACTGTTTTCATTCATTATTTTGATTAAAACTTCCAGGGATTGATACACAGATGAATAACTCTTTATTAGAAGTGTAATAAAATACTCCAGGATTGCTTTCAGGAAAATGCCTCTGTGATGGGGGGTGGCGGTTTCAAAATAAAGTCCAAACCATTTGACATGTTTTCACATGATTTTTGGGGTCTATGATTTTAGGGATGCCACTGGTTTTCTCTGCAGGTCCCAGAGGAAACTAGTTTGTTTATGGGACTGAGAGCCGGGTCTGCCGTGTTCACGTCTCCTCTCTGATCGAGCTATATCTGCAGATCTGGAAGTTTGGCAGTTTCCATGGCGCTGGAGTCTCATTCTTCCTGTCAGTAAAATAAAACCTGCAGCTTCTGTCTTTTTTAAGACAAGAGTCTGAGTGGGACCGGTGAGCAATGGCTCTCACAGGAACTGGATCAGGAAACCATCTGCAGTACCTTTCAGCTTCTCCTAAATCACTTCAACCCACCTATGTGGCAAAAGGCTCTTCTAGTCTATGCTGGCTGACTTCATGAGACGACAACATATAAAATCCTGCCTCTTACCTTTAAAACAGACTAAAAGAGAAATGTTTCAAACTTGCTGTGTAAGAAAATGTGCTCTTGTAAAAGTCTTCACAGCACCTTAGATAACTTGGGTAAAATGTACACCTGGAAATGATATATTTGAACATGCTTAAAAGGAAACTGACCGTAAAACTTGATGTAGGACTTCTCAGTTTTGTTTCTCAGCCAAACAAAAGCTTTATTTAAATCAGTGAAATAGTTTAATTGTTCTTACAGTTCAAGAAAACCTCACAGCACATATATCTATGTGCTGTACAGCAGTAGAGCACACATATTCAGTGCTTAACCCGTCATTGACATCATCATTGGTATTACTCATACAATAGTCCTAACAACATCCTAATACACCAGAACGTAAGCACAGTGCAGGCGAAGGTTTCTCTGCTGGTTTATGCCTCACATGAGCTCAGTTTATGATCTACAACTCAAACCTCAACCCAGCATGCAAAGTCCTGACAGAAACAAGACTTTAAAAAAACAAACCAGAATTAGAGCCCTGCTCATTAAAACAGACACAAAAACAGCTGAAAGAGTAAATCTGCAGGCCGTTTACTTTTTGGAGTGATTGTAATTTATACTACATGTAATAACAGTCAAATGTCACCATTGAGGATCTCCTTTCCTGCACTCTTTTATTTGAAAATAAAATCCTCCTCTCCTCTTCCCTCGACTGTTCTGCTATTTGGTTTATCTGTGTGTTTACTTCCATCAGCTGCTGGTTTTCTGTTCATGTTGAGGGCTAATGGTAACAGCTGTCTGTTGTTTTTTGGCATGATATTGAAATATAAGAAACAGCTCTGAACAGAAGCATCAGACAGAGATGGTTACAGACAAACAGGCTGGAGTAGGGATCTGTGACAAACTCAGAATTTTGCTCTGAGGAAAAGAGATCAAGTTTAGACTGTTCCTCCACTATTATGGGCTCTCACCCAATCACAGAATGTGTGGAGCCCAAAGCCGCCTAACTGGCTGTGGTGTAACCAACATGAGGTCTGCACTGTAGATAGATAGATAGACAGATAGAGTCTGTTTACCATATACCTTCCAACAGTAGCTGGGGCATTTATTTTTTTAAAAAAAGTCTCCGGACCCAGCGTTTATTAGGGACCGGCGTCTATTGGAGACAGGCGTTTATTCCATCCCAGACAGAATGATGATGGTTAATGGGTTCATTTTGCATTAAATTCGGTCACAAAATGCAGAAAATAACAGATGAACATTTCAGGATTTATTGAAATGAGAACATTTTATTTTGTTCTTATTATAGCACTGGTTGTGAACGTCAATCTCCGTATCAAAAATCAGCTTCGCTTTCATGACGATCATTTTCCTGGAGACACGAGCACCTTTCCCTTTGCTCAGTAATCCATGTTCAAACCAGTTCTTCTAATTTGTTGCTGCTTTCTCTGCTCACCAGAAAACCAGGTTTGCTCATTTTCTCTCTTTCTGCAGCCTCTCTGCTGTTTAGGATTCACTCCAGAAGTGATACGTGGAGCTAGCCGCTAATGTTTTTAGCCTGCTAGCTACATGGAGTTAGCAGCTAATGCTTTTAGCCGTTAACTTTATGGAGCTAGCAGCTAATGTTTTTAGCCGTTAACTTTATGGAGCTAGCAGCTTATGTTTTTAGCCGTTAACTTTATGGAGCTAGCAGCTAATGTTTTTAGCCTGTTAGCTACACAGAGCTAGCAGCTAATCTATTTAGCCTGTTAGCTACAAGGAGCAATATCTGTGTTTATCTCATTTACTATGCATGAAATGAAAGACATGGATGATGTTAAGAGATCAGGTTGATTTATTTTGAAAAGCTCTACAAAAACATCAGTGATCATGCCTTAATGTTTGGGTTCATGAAAATATTTAGAATCTCCAGCAAGCTACCGAGAGCTTCTCTCCACTGTGTCTGAACGGCTGCTTCCCGGTGTTTCCTCTCTCTCTTACGGACTTTGACGGCTTTCTGTCCCGAAGAATAAAATGAGGGTACCTTTTTGGTAGGTGTGGATGAAACTACCGCGCCGGCTCTCTGTCTGGCTGCCAGCTCTTTCCCGGCGGCCGCAAAGCTAGCTCCGGCTCTAAAGTGTACCGCCTTAGTCCAACAGCAGCAGAATGGACGGTTCCAGAAATCTTGCTGCCTGGAAAGGGATCCAGGGGGAATGGGGAGGGGGTATGGGGTCTTAAAGGAGCCCGGCCACTATTAGAGACCGGCGTCGAATACATCTAACACCTGTTAGACCCGCTTTTATTGGAGACCGGCGTCTATTAGAGACCGGCCATTATTGGAAGATATACACTATACACACTATAGAGACCCAATATATAGCGGCTTTATAAGATTTTAAAGCAAAAATCTCTTGTGGGTGATGAAACATTATGTAACTTGTGAATTCAACTCAATCATCCATCCATCCATCCATTCTAAACCTGATTTATCCATTTTGTGGTCACTGGGAATTCAACTAAATTTTTGGTTAAAATACACCTAAACTGGCACAGCTTGAACACATCGTCAGTGAAGAACCCAGGATCATAAGGTGCTTCGGGTCTTTAATCTTCAGACACCCTCCTCTGGGCGACCCTACCAGGGTTGACCAGGCCCTGGTTTGTGTTCAAGCAGAAAGCTACTCCACTCCTCCCCTCTCTTGATCCAGAGTCATCTAGAGGCTTTTTCAGCTGCCTCAATGATGTTTCTAGTGGCTCTTCCTTTAAACAATCCTCTGATACCAAAGAGCCTGAATGCTCGATGCATGGACTGTCTTAAGAATCCTCTTCTATCGGCTTGCAGCTGGCCCTCCATCTAGCCCTTCTGCATTCTTCCACCAGTTCGAGATATTTGGCCTTCTTCTTCTTATGAGCCTCTTCTATTCGATCTTCCCAAGGCACTGTCAATTCCAGTAGCACAACCTGTTTTGTTGCACTGAAATTTAAGACAACATCTGGTCGCATTGATGTTTTCACTATGTGCAACTGCCAGTCACGGACCGTGGGCAGCAGTCCTGTTGGGGTTGCCTGATTTTTAATCATTTTTATCATATTTTTGTTACACAATACAAAGACATGATCATCAGTGATTATTATTACATTTTTTAAAAACACAAACCATCTATCAAAACATTCAACGATTCCAGTTGTATAAATGTTTAAGTAAATTAAATTAAGAAAATTTAG
Source organism: Adrianichthys oophorus (assembly GCA_036245035.1). Classification (NCBI taxonomy): domain Eukaryota; kingdom Metazoa; phylum Chordata; class Actinopteri; order Beloniformes; family Adrianichthyidae; genus Adrianichthys; species Adrianichthys oophorus. The sequence goes on from BSAI01000207.1 coordinate 23,954,371, forward strand.
GCCAGCAGAGAAAGCCTTGCAGGCTCTTGATGTGCCAACTGTACATATGGTCTGATTCATTACCTGTTTTGTCGAGAAAAGTAGAAATAAAAGTGTGAGAAGAGTGTTTATATTGTACTATAAAAAAATCCAAACGACCCAGAGAAATATTACACTGCAGCTATTAACAATTTCACAGTAACGTAAGAAGGAGTTATTTGACTGTGTGACCAGCATGTGCTGGCATTGATTAAGTCAAGGTGCCAACACAGAAATGAAGATGAGTGTGAGTGTGTGTGTGTGTGTGTGTGTATAGTGGGGGGTCTGTAGTTGTGGTAACCAGACTGTGAAGCCAGAGAAAGAAGCTGAGTTTCTCTGCTGATGGCAGAAGAATTGGAAAGCTGTGTCCCATACACACAAATATGACATGTTTGGCTCATCTGAAATTAAATGCGTCGTTTCAGGTTTATTTGAAAACTTTGATCCCGTACAAATAGATTCATGGCTGCAGGCTGGGACAGTTTTCCAGAAACCGTGAACTCCAGTTCTGTGCTGTTGTCTTAGACTGTTTTGTTCAGGGTTTCCTCTGCATCAGCTCTTGTTTTTGTGCCGCAGCTGTCCCCTCTCATCAGAATGAGGTGCGTGGCCCTCAGCCTTCTCTGTCTGCTGTGGTGTAACTCTGTGCAGATGGAGAGAGATCACCCCAGAAGTGCCACAGGGGCAAATGACACAGCAGTCCAGAGCGGTGCAGTGGGTATGTGACTCACCAATCACCAAACTCTTTGAACTTTTTGTTCCTTTGGTCTTTGAAAACATGACAAACTTGTTTTTGATTGCAGAAAATCCCTGCAAAGCCATCCCGCTGGATTTTGTCTTTGTCATTGACAGCTCAAGAAGCATCCGCTCCAAAGATTACGAGAAGGTTAAGACCTTCATCATTAACCTGCTGCAGTTCCTTGACATTGGCCACGATGCCACCCGCGTTGGCCTGCTGCAGTACGGCAGTGTGGTTCAGCCAGAGTTCTCCCTCAACACGTACAGCAGCAGAGCGGAGGTGGAGCAGGCTGTGAGGGACATGGAGCACCTTGCCACAGGAACGATGACTGGTTTGGCCATCCAGTACACCATGGAGACAGCCTTCACTGAGAACCAGGGAGCCCGACCCCTGAGCATGCACATTCCACGAATCGCTATGATTGTGACAGACGGGAGACCTCAGGACACAGTGAAGGAGGTTGCAGCTGAAGCTAGAAACGCTGGCATCCAGATCTTTGCCATTGGAGTTGGCAGAGTGGACATGAAGATCCTGAAGGCCATAGGGAGTGAGCCTCACTCTGAGCATGTCCACCTGGTGGCCAACTTTAGCCAGATAGAAACTCTCATCTCAGTGTTCCAGTCCAAACTATGTGAAGGTAACAAACCTCAGCAGCGCCTCCGTTTGGGAATGATTCAATCTGTTTCATTGGAGTCTGAACTGGAGTGTTTGTGGATGTTTGTGCCTCCATTAGGATCAAAGCTGTGCCAGGTGGTGGACCATCAGTGTCAGCACATCTGCATGAATGTCCCTGGCTCATACAGGTGCAAGTGCAGAAAAGGCTTCAGCATCAACCCTGATGGCAAAACATGCAAAGGTGAAGATGCTCTTCAGGAAATGAGCTTCACCAGAAGCTGTGGAGCTTCCAGAAGGCTCCACTTCCAGGGACAGATCCTTCACCCTGCTAATCCAATTGTTTGCGCTTGACAATCAGCCGAAAAACAAAATTAAATGTCTCTGTCTTTTGGGTTTCTGTATTCTAACTAGAAAACAATGGTACTTCTTAAACCAAGCTCTTTAAAAATCATTATGGCGGTTCCTTCACTTATATTTCTCTCCAAACACACCACTCCAAGTTTTACCATCAGCTTTGTGAACATATAAAGTACACAATAGTCCTTTTATTTCTCAAGAGAATAAAGAAAGTTGATTTTTTTATCTCTCAAAAAAGAGAAGGACAAATTATAGTGAAAGTCACGAGCGGCATTCTATAACCAACAGGCGGCGCACGCTCAAAGCCCAACACCGGGCAAGACGATTGGCATTTGCTAGAGAACATTAAAATTCGCCACTGGCGCCCTACGCTTTTCACTGACGAACGCAGGTTCACAGTGAGCACGTGACAGACATGACAGAGTCTGGAGGCGCCGTGAAGAACGTTCTGCTACTTACAGTCCAGATGCTTTGGTCCAGATGCTTTGGTCCAGATGCTTAGGTAAAGATGCTTTGGTCTAGATGCTTAGGTCCAGATGCTTAGGTCCA
>BSAI01000207.1:23961645-23988587 GCA_036245035.1 Adrianichthys oophorus
AGATGCTTTGGTCCAGATGCTTTGGTCCAGATGCTTTGGTCCAGATGCTTTGTGGGAGGAGATCATCTTTAGAAAATAAGGGTTTAACAGACTTTGTTGTAACTCTTTCATGTGTCTTTGTGATGGAAAATGTCGTGAACAGCATATCAGGGAGGCTGTTTGCGGTCTTCTTCTTCTTGCTTTACTATGTAGATGATTCTCCTCACTGCCGTCTGTCTGCAGCTCAAGACACGTGTGCTGCGGTGGATCACGGCTGCCAGCACATCTGCGCAAACCTGCCTGACGGCTATGAGTGCCGCTGTCGTCCAGGATATGAGCTCACGGTGGATCGAAAGACTTGCAACAGTATTTTTGTGTTTTATACTTTTCTCACTTTTCTCTCTCTTTTTCTTCTTTTTTCATAAACTTACAAACACAGCCGAGGGCCCAAAATACAGCAATTTGCACAAAAGTATAATTTCACTGAGTGGTGATTACTTCGATAAGCAGTGTAAAATAGTAAAGTTTCCTGTGGTAAAGCCAGTGATGTCTCGTCCTCCCACTTTGGAAAATGCTCTCTGTGCTCCCCTGGTTCTTGTTACTGAAGAGTAAAATGTTGGGGATTTCCTAAAAGAAATGTGCTTTACCCATCATCCCAGCAGAAGTGTAGTGTTGTGTCCAGGCTGTCACAGAGTTGTCCAACAAAAACAGCAGCAATTGTTTGATTATTCAGGGTGACAGGATTAAATATTTCTGAAAAAAAGCATCCCAAACCATTCTATCTTGTGATAGTTATAGTTATAGTTATAGTTCAAAAATGGCATTAATAAGACATTACCTCTGATTAGGGATCGACTACTGTGACCTGGGGATCCATGGCTGTGAGCACAGCTGCATCAGCCTTCCAGAGTCCTACATCTGCAGATGTATTAAGGGCTACATCCTCAACCTGGACGCCAAGACCTGCAGTAGTGAGAGCCTCTAAAAGTGTTTTACATGGCTATATCGGCAGCTGTCATATCAGTGTGCAAATACACTTTTTGCTCCCATTTGTCATTGGATAACCTAAAAAATCTGAAATATTTTCTACAAAATAACTTGCCCTGCGACAGACTGACAACCTGTCCAGGGTGTACCCTGCCTTCGCCCACGAGTGGCCGGGTTAGGCTCCGGCATCCCTGTGACCCCGAAAGTGACAAAGTGGGTTTAGAAGATGAATGAATGAATAACCATTTCTCTCCGATATTGTTTACAAATCTGCCTAAATCTGTGATAATGAGCACTTCTCTTTTGCTGAGATAATCCATCCCACCTCACAGGTGTGTCAAATCAAGATGCTGATTAGACAGCATAATTATTGCACCGGTGTGCCTCAGAATAAAAGGAGACTCTGAAATGTGCTGTTTTGTTCTATGGGGGTCCTGGGTACTTAGAAAACAGGTCAGTGTCTGGTGTGACAACAAGTTGCCTCATGCAGTGCAACACATCTCCTTCACATAGAGTTGATGGTCAGGTTGTGGATTGTGCAACATGCTGCTGTTCATTATCATTCTGTAACATGAGGTGATGTCCTTGGATGTACGGTACAACAGGACTCATCATGGTATCGCTGTGCATTCAAAATGCCATCAATAAACCTCTTTTCTTTTTCCATAACATACACCTGTCCATACCATAAACCCACCGCCACCGTGGGCCAATCAACAACGTGATTAACTCTATGCAAAGGAGATGTGTTGCTCTGCATGAGGCAAATGGTGGTCACACCAGACAACAACCGGTTTCTGAGTCCTCATAAGCCCCCCAATGGAACAAAACAGCAAGTTTCAAAGAGGCTTTTTATTGTGCCTACTCTAAGGCACACCTGTGCAATAATCATGCTGTCTAATCAACATCTTGACATAGCACACCTGTGAGGCGGAATAGATTATTTCAGCAATAGGAAAAGGGCTTATTATGACAGATTTAAAAAGATTTGTGAACAACATTGGAGAGAAATGGTTATTTTGTAGAAAATGTTTCGATCTTTGAGTTCATCTCATGACAAATGGGAGCAAAAACAAAAGTGCCGTGTTCATATTTTTATTCAGTGTACATTACACTGTAGCAGGATCAAGAAACAGTGAAGCGTCTGCTTTTGTAAACTCCAGCGATGCTCTTACTCTTTTCCTCTCATTCCAGAGATCGATCACTGTGCAGACGGCAGTCACGGCTGTGAGCAGGAGTCTATGAACACTGAGGACAGCTGTGTGTGTCAATGCAGGAAAGGATACACACTCAGACCTGATGGAAAGACATGTAGAAGTAAGTCTGACTCTGCTTTTCAATAAAAAAGCCTTTAAAATTCAAGTCATTTGATAAGGGAACAGTTTAACGGTTGTCTAAAACTGTTTCAAAAAAGGAAGAGACTTCAAATGAAAGAAATGGTATGATTCAAGTCATTCTAAAAGTTATTTTTAATCTGGATTATTACGATCTGGTTTAATCCTAAACTTTTTGGGGCAATCTAATTTTTGTTTAATTTTATTATGACAATAGCCAACATGAATGACCAACAGATCAAATTGAAGGGTTTTTGGTGTTATGTCCTGACTGAGCAATAAAAGGACTTCAGTGCTGAGGAAAACTCGCTCCATATGGATCAATAAGGAAGAAAGCTCCAGAAGAATCAAACACAGTGAGAGCAACCATCTACTCTGAGCAGTGAGAGTGTCAGGATTCGGTGTGCAGGACACAAATGCAGGACAGCCGCAGCTCCACATAAAAACAAGGAGACTTTATGAACAAAAGATCCACAAAAAAGTCAGGAAGAGCCAAAAGCTGAAAGAAGGAATAAGAGTCACAAAGGCAAAGCCCCAAAAAATTTACTTTAGGCAAAACCTTAACACACTTGATCCAAAAACCTGGCAAGAAAAAAGAGAAGCTGGAGACCCAGAGAAACAAAACAAACCTGCAGGGAAGTGAGGAGAGGAATGTCATTAAATACTGAAAACGGGAGAAAAACCGACAATAGGACACAAGTAATCCTCCCGGAGAGGAAAACACGCGAGAGGAAGACAAGACACCTGAAACGAGAGAGGAAAGAGTGAAACCAAAAATAACAGACAAAACGCAAACAAACACCCTGGCTCAAAACTCGACACATGCCAGAGAGTCTAAGAGAACAGCAAAGAGACAGGAATACATCTGTTGGAACTTGGAAAACAAGACAGGTAACGGCATAACTGTAGTCATTGGAGGATGAAGAGGACAAGCACAGAATAACTGGAATATATGTTATGAGACAGAAGATATACACTGCAGCAATGAGACAACAGTAAGCAGACAAGTAAGTAATAATGCCCTTCAAGGTATGCATTATGGACACCTTGAAGGGCATTATCCTGTTTATACCATGGTTATTTACAATATACATAAATATTTAAGAAATTATTAGTGCTTTAATCTTTTGATTTACTACGTTTAAACCGTTTTGCACAAGAAGTGGACTGTTTGATAAGCTGTGTTTTCATGGTAACGACCATTGAGCCTGCACTGACCTCTCTCTGCTGCAACGAAAGAAAGTGGTGTATAAGCCAAACGTCCTGATAAGTGATCCAAAGCATCATCAGTTCACCTCTTACTGCTTGTTTTTGTCCAGACGATGAAGCAAAAGTTTGTTTCAAAGATACAAAGTCCACAAGGATTTTCCTAGATCGCTTTGACTGAAGAAATATCCACCAATAACTCTGTGTATGAACAGATTCTTTAAATTAATTAATGATAAATGCATATTTACTCTGTATCCAGCAATAAGGTAAACAAGACAGAGAGACAGACAACAAACGATTTAAAATTAAAGTGAACACTGCTGTTGATGGTAATGTTTGATAGAGATACTGACATGTCCACTGTAGAGACATTTGAAGGACAGAAACATTTTCTACTGTCCTGCTGTTGTGATATACGGTGGAATAACGTACACTACCGTTCAAAAGTCACCCAGAAAATGTTGTGTTTCCATGAAAAGTCACACTTTTATTGACCAAAGGAGTTGACCCCACTCTTCTAGAAGCCCCTCCCACATTGGCTGGATGGTCACTTCTACCGTACCATACGGTCAAGCTGCTCCTACAACAGCTCAGTGGGGTTTAGATCTGGTGACTGTGCTGGCCTCTCCGTTACAGATAGAATCCCAGCTGCTGACACTGGCGTGTTGTGGGTTCTTTTTAATGAAGCTGCCAGTTGAGGACCTGTAAGGCGTCTGTTTCTCAAACGGGAGACTCTAATGTACTTATCTTCTTTTTAACTGTTTTCAGCTTTCAGCAGGGAACATTTCTAAGTGACCCCAACTTTTGAATGGTAGTGTGTGTCCACAAATGTTCCAAGTTTCTGTTGTTCCGGTTACCAACTGGCATTTAGGTCAGTGCAATAATGTAGCACATTCAGGCTTTTTGATCTTATTTTTTAGACGGCCATTGTCATTTTTTAATGAACACCCTGCAGCCAATCAGAACCAAGTATTCACCCAGACCATGGTGTAACAGAATTATAGAATATCTGTTAATAAAAGTCAGTAACTGTAGCTGTTGGAACGCGTAACACACAAACCTGTACTGACGCGTGATCTTTCTGCTGCAGAGATTGATCACTGTGCAGACGGCAGTCACGGCTGTGAGCAGGAGTCTATGAACACTGAGGACAGCTGTGTATGTCAATGCAGGAAAGGATACACACTCAGACCTGATGGAAAGACATGTAGAAGTAAGTCGACATGTCTCTGTTTGTGTAGGTTTTTTATTCTGTTTTATAAAACGTTGTATTATTTTTGCTTTGATTGCTTGAAATAAACAACCCATCCCTCCTGCCCCAATAAATAAATAAATATAAACAAATAAATAATCATTTGGGATACAAGAGCTAGGGGTATATGTTGCAGACCTGCAGATATGCCCTGTTTTTTGTAGTGTTGATTGAGCTGAACGGTCCTTTAAGCGTTTCACTGTTTAACTCCTAACCCTCTTAAACTGGAGCAGTAAGGAGAAGTTCTGAAAATGTCCCATCCCTGCTGGAGATGTTCGTCCACAGAGAGTGAAGTTTGTCTTCCTGCAGAGACAGACCATTGTGCTGACGGGAAACATGGCTGTGAGCAGGAGTCTGTCAACGCAGAGGACTCCTGTGTGTGCAAATGCAGAGAGGGATATGTGCTGCAACCCGATGGAAAGACGTGTCAGAGTGAGTGCTAAACAAAGGTCACGTGATGCTGAATTTTGAGACGCAGAAGCAGAAAAATGACGTGATAAGAAAAGAATGTAAAAGTAAATGATGATCGTATTTGTGAATTAAACCAGAACTGTGTATTTGAGGCACAGTAATCAAAACCTACTTGTCTTTAGCTGTTATTGTCTGTGTCCTCTGTGTGCAACAGTTCATGTCATATCATTCTGAATGCACTTTTTCCCCCATATATGTTCCACAGATAAATTCTGTGTTTGTGTTTACCACAATTCATGGTCGATTTCCTTCTGGTCTGTGTGCTCAGAGTGTTTTTTTTTTTTTGGTTAAATGCAGTTTTTGTTTCAGATGAAGCTTTTTGACGTGCAGAAATAAATGCATCTCCTCAGGTGTGGACGTGTGTCAAACGCTGGACCACGGCTGTGAGCATCAGTGTGTGGCCAGCGACAGCTCCTACATGTGCAAATGCTTTGAGGGATTCGTGCTGGCTGAAGATAAAAGGAGCTGTCAAAGTAGGAGAGCATGTGTTAGAGGTAGCTCTTCTTGAGATTCAAATGCATGAACTCAAATGATCCCTGTCTTGGCTCCTGACAGAACCAGAGTGTCACGATGGAGCCATGGATTTGGTCTTTGTAATTGACGGCTCCAAGAGTCTGGGCCCTGCCAATTTTGAGTTGGTGAAGCAGTTTGTGAACAGCATCGTGGACTCTCTGGACATTTCCAGAACCGGCACTCATGTGGGCCTCATCCAGTACTCCACCAAGGTGCGCACAGAGTTCACGCTGGGTCAGTACGTCACGGTGGACAGCATCAAGCTGGCTGTGCGTCAAATGGAGTACATGGGGAGGGGCTCCAGAACCGGCTCAGCCTTACGTCACATGTTTGAGTCCAGCTTTTCATCCAGGGAAGGAGCCAGAGCGAACACGCAGCGAGTCACCATCGTGTTTACCGATGGAAGGTCCCAGGATGATGTTTCAGAATGGGCCAGTAAAGCTAAAAGCTCAGGTGATCTTCTCTTTTCTCCTGATGCCCCATCACACTGCTAAAAAGTTTCTTTCCTTGATGTAACTGTTCATCATCAGCTTGTTTTTAAAACCTTCCAGGGATCACAATCTATGCTCTGGGTATCGGCAAAGCCATTGAACAGGAGCTGAGAGAGATTGCATCAGAGCCTGATGAGATGCACCTCTACTATGCTGAGAGCTTTGAGAAGATGGGAGAAATCACACAAAAGCTCAAGTCCAGGATGTGTAAAGGTAAATGACGAATGACCTTCACGTCATCCGTACTTCTTCAGAAGCTGTTAAATACCTTCCAGGGTCATGGGTTACAGGAGCCAGCCCAGCTACTGTTGGCCAAAGGTGGGGTACCCTGAACAGGCTGTCAGTCTGTTGCAGAGGACAACACACACCCAAAAAGTTAGGGACACCAATGAAACTATGAACCATATTTTTGGACTGTGGGAAGAACCCACCCATGTACAAGAAGAACATGCAAACTCCACACAGAAAGAACCCAGCTGGGATTTGAACCGGGGCCTTCTCACTGTGAGGCAAGAGTGCTAACTAACCACTACATTGTGCAGTTTTGCAATTTTACAATTATTAGAAGTTTTTTTGTGATTCTTTTTCACAGACAGCGAGAACCAGTAACCACAAAATTCAGTAATCACAAAATTCTGCATTTCAAGAAGTAGCAAACATTTCTGCTGATATCTACCTGGGGTTGGAAAGGCTCAGAAACTTGCATCAAAACAACAATCCAACATAAATATGCAACTTCACATGTGAACAACATGTTCATTTGGAAGAATCAGAACAGCACATCTTCATCAAAACCCAACTTGGGGCGTTGCAAACACACAAAAATCCCCTAACATAATGCAGACAGCAACAGAAAGAGGCTGCAGCAACCTACAAGTAGACTTTGAACAGTCACTTTCACCAAAGTGATCCTGTTTTTCGACACCATCAGACCGTCCTTTAGCATTGCAGATCTTGTTGTGTGCCTCTTTGACGCATGCTGCCCTCGGATGCATTACAGAAAGTTTGAAAGAAGGCCTCTAAAGCAGGCAAAACCACCATCAGTACACCTTCTAAATAACTCCTGTTACGTAATCATCCTTTTTAACGAACACTAACCCTTCTGGAGAAAAATGTCAGCTTGTTTACAGCGTGTGAAGCATGATGGAATTGTGACGCGATTAGCTATGGGAAAGGCGTCTGCTAGAAATCTAAACAGAGATGTGCAATAGACCTCTATGAATTGATGTCTATCAGATGCATAAGTCATATCTGTGGCTGTAATCATTGAAATGATCAGTGGGTAAGAGCGCTTTTCAACCTTTTCAAGGACCCAAGTGTTTCAGTCTCAGTCACATTTTCATAACCAGCTTCATACACCGATTATGACAGGTGAGACAACACCTGTCCCAGTCAAAATAAAATACATTCAAAACATGTATCCTTTAGTAAATGTCAGCTTTACAAGCTTCTAAAATGTCAGAGCAGCTTGAACGTTTGGTTTCAAACGTGTTGGACAGACTCTCAGTGAAATTTATGACAAGTACAAATGAAACGTTTGACATAAATGTCATTTAGTTGAGTTCTAAAGAAGTGTACCATTTTTGACCCTGTTTTTGAAGCCCCTTTTAGCATCTAATTGTTGTCTGAATTGTTGTCCTGATTGATTGTCTGACGGCAGTCTGCTGCACCGCTGTTCATAACTCTGCACAACTGCAGCATGTCAACACTTCTGTGTTGGAGTTGGTGCAAAGCTGCCCTCTGCTGGCTCCTGTAGCTTCAGTTCAGATCTGAAGGATGCTGCTCTGTGGTCGCCCTGAAAGGGACAGCTGCACATGTGCTTTCTGGATCTGTGATGAAAGGTGCCACGACTGAGAAGCTGTCGCAGAAATTCATCCTGAGATTTCTGACTCATTTAGATAAGAAGAAGAAGAGGAAAAAGATGAAGGGAGATGAAAGAAAACACAGACATGAGAACAGATCTTGTGCTTTTTACCTCCACAGATAAACCAGCTGATGAAAGCATGTGCCAGTGTGAGAACATTATGAAGTTCCACAACCAGGTCACAGAGAAGCTGAACAACCTGCTTCAAAGGAATATCCTTTTTCCGCTGCTCGGGCTGTGTCGCATCTCCTCAGTTGGTCAAAGTGAGCTCTACAAGCAGGGAGCTTGTGGCTCTTCCAGTTTGTTTACTATGTCACAAATATGCTCTTTTTCAAACAGCTTTATTCGTCACAACTTGAATAAATAAATACAGTTTCAATATGAACTCTCTGAATACATGTCATCAGAAAGATGCTACAAGAAGATGTTAAAAACACAATTTTCATTAGAGTTGATCTTTAAAGGTAATGCCAAAAAGCATATGGTTGAAGAATTGTTTCAAACATCTATGAAATACACATATCTGTGTCTGTTATGACAACAGAATCTGCACAAAGAGAGCACATTCTCCAGCAAAAGCTGCTGTTGGCGATCCTCTCTGTTGCTTTTTGATGCTGTTGAGACTATTCGATGGTGTTTGGTGTGAATTTGCTCTGTTCTGGTCCAAAGGAATAAACTTTACTGAAATTCTTTAACATGTTCACTTGAAGACATGACGAAGAAGCTGGAGACTCTGGAGAAGCAGCATCTGCAGACATGAAAGGCTGACGTCCTTCAAACTCACAGGATCCCTTTAGTCTCCATCAATAAGCTGTGCTGGAACAAATGTGTTACAGTTTTAGAGCTCAGTCAATGGTACCGTTGGTCACATGACTTCTCCTTCCACAGATCCTGCCTTTCTTAACCAACCCTGTACATTTGACCTTTTAAAAGACAAATGGCATGAACTTGCATGCAGTTGTGCAGGTTTTCACTAGAAACAACCATTTTAAACAGAATGCTGAATGCTTTCCACCTTTACATCTGAGATAAATGCATCCAAAAATAGCTGGATAAGAAAGATGGTTTAGTTTTAATATTTTTTCCAATGCTGGCATTTTTATTTGTCCTCTTGGAACAAAGACAAATAACTTGAAAACAGGTTGTTTTAGCAAACATCCTCAAACGTGAGAATGGCCTGCATCGCTTCTGTTTTGAATCTTTGTTTTCTTCTCTTAACTGTTGGTCACAGTTTGAACGTGCATGTCCAGATGCTGAACGTGACACATGATAGGAGCACAGCAGCAGCAGGAGACCGTTTGGACTTTTTCAGGACTTTTGACTCAAACATTAATATGGACCTTTTTAAATTGTACATTAAAAAGAGAAAATTAAGTTCACGACAGAAGAAACAATGATAAGTAAAAAGGAAATGACCACAGAGGATGTGGCTTTGGATTTGACAAAATGTACATGTCATTTCAATAAGCAGCAGTTTCAGTGCGGTCTGGTTCTGAGTGACACTGTGATAGACTGATCCTGTTCTGATTGACTTCTTAAATACTTTCTGGACTGGTGCAGTCCTGAGATTAGTAAAACCGTGCAGAAAATAATAATTAAAAATAAAGATTTGAAGCTAGTTTTGTGGGGTTTATACTGGATCCGGTTCTTTATCCTCTCAAGCATATTGACTGAATATTTTAGAGGCGTGACAGTAAACATTCATGTCTGGATAGTTTGTATAATGGTGTACTGAAACGAACTCATCTAGCCTTATTGTTTTTCCCCAAAATCATGTTATTCATTGTTTTTTTTTTGCCATATATTAATTTTCTATGATAAACTTTATATTCTATAAGTTGTATTTAAATATTTTTTTCAATAAACAGATGAGACACTTTGCTGATTTTTGTTCATGTTTTTTTAAAGATTTTAAGCATTTTGAAATAATCTGGAGCTTGTGCAATACTGAAGATGACCACAAGGTGGGGAATTATTCAAGTCACTCCAAAAGGGGGAGGCCTGACTTCATGGAGATGTTCTCCTCCTCCTCCTCCTCTTCCTCCTGCATGAACAGTGGGACTGTGAGCAGAGCATTACTAAACTGCATACAGTGAGAGCAGCACACAGAGGGGGAAGTATGGTTCCCTGATACTCTTAAGAACTTTCCTGTCCATAGTTGCACTACCAAAGAGTCATTACTTTTAGGAACAAGCATCACAGAGCTTCCAGTTTTTTTACATTTACTTTCACCTTTTTAGTTTTCAAACATGGGGTGCTCATCTTCAAGCGCACAGACCGTTGATCAAGAGAAGAGACCCGGCACCAAGCCTGAGGAGACCAATGGGGACACTCTGGGTGAGTACTGCTCAGCTTTGTTGGAGTTTGTGAATGAAGCACAGCTTGTGTTTCAGTGTGTTATCACACGTGAAAGGGAAAAGTCCTGGTGTTTAACTTGCTGAAGGCTGTGAGTGCTGCTCAGGTACACTCTGTGCTTTCTTCCCCGCTCTGCTTTGCAGCACGCCCAAACACCCGACACGAAAACATCCTAGTAAAAATGCTCTCTGCCTCCATGACCTACAGTCAGCAGAGAAACCTCTGTAAGGGATGAAACCATTTGAGGGATTTATTGATGAGATAAAGAGGAGACTTGTCTGTGGTCAGTGTAAAAAAGTCAAACAGTCAGTAAAGTGAAGTGGACCTTCTGTCAGGAGCAGCTTTTCCAGGAGGAAACCTGAGAAAAGACCTCTCATCCAGCCTGCTGTGCTGAGAGTAAAGTCAAGCATCACAGAAACACCACTTTTTTCAGAAATCACAAACAGGTTTGTATCCTTCATGCCAGAGTCTAGTCTTTATTTCTGTAATGTTGTTTTCTGAGTGGAGTCTGCCAGTCTTTCTGAGGCACACAGACGTTTGTGTTTTCTCTTTCTTGAAAGCAGAAAAACTATGTTTAGTGTACATGTTCAACTTCGTGGACTAAAATGAATTGACTGAACCTGTAGGTTTGTAATGAGGGTGAGTCATCTAATGTCTTACAGCTTGGAAGTATCTTGCACAACCTTGACTGGCAGCAGTACCGTATGTGTCCTAAGTGAACAGCAAACCCACATTTCTAACGTGAAGCAACAACACTGCAGCTGTGTGAGCCAGTTGAATCCGCTTGTTACAGTCAGTAAGGTTTGACATCCCAGACCAGAGCCCGCTGATGGTTCATGCGGTGAAGGTGACTGGTCCAGATCTCTGCTGCTTGAGCCTGAAACAGTACAAACAACTCTTTGAGCATTTTATTTTTTACATTTAAAGTAATTTTTTGCTCCAGCAGTGCAGGCACACTGCAGGAGCTCCAGACACAGACAAAGATCTTGTAGGTTTCATCTTACCTTTTGCGATGTCATTGCAGAGATGCAAACTTTATTTGGGCAAAATGTCTTCAAATTTCATAAATGAGCTTCTCTCCAAACAATTACTCTCTATTTCGTTTCAAACAGAGTGTCTTTTACTGTAACGCAACAGGCCAATGTATTTACAGTTTAAACATGTGAGTTTGCACCTAACTACACAAAGATGGAGTGAAAGGGGTTTCATTTTGCTGTCCACCCTCTCAAGAAAGATTCAAAGACATGTCACTTTTGTTTTTTAAAGTGTCCTTTTAGAATCTGAGTATAGTCAGACAAAAGCCCACAAAACAGCCTCTGATTGTGCGTTAAACACACTGGCACATGTTTGAGTCCCGACAGAGGCAGCTGCATTCCTTCAGCATGTGGCTGATCCGTGAGAAAGTGTCATACTTGATGTTTAACTGTGCAAACATCTTAGTGCATGTGTCTCATGCTGCTGCAGCTCCTCTGTGCAGAGGTTTCCTCTGTCGCTGTGTGATTCCTCTGTTAGGACGCCGTTTCTCCAACCCGCCAGCTTCTGTCACCTGCAGCAGAGTGTGGCACTTTGCAGATTCTTACATCATCTCGACAAGAAAATCAGATGTTGTCGTCTAAACGTGGCTGCACGGGTGGAGGTTTCAGTTCAGACAGTGTGCACTCTGTCTCACAAACCAGCTGCATGCGGTACAAACCATCTCTGGTCTGGTTCCCAGTCTGGGCCTCTGGTCTGAGCCCTGTCCCCCTCCCTCCCCTCTTTGGACTTTCAGCCAGCCATGCCACTGTTTTGACTGGGATCTGTGTCATCTTTGGCCTCCAAATCACATTGACAAACGAGTCAGGCATGGCCGGGATGGCAGCGTCTGTCTCGTCTGGACAGTCACCACTCAGTGTTACATCACGACAGTCTTTCAAGCTGCAGCTTTTCTAATCTTCAAGACAATGCAGAGCGTGGACTCAAGCAGAGGAAACAAGTTTGAAACACGCTTAAAAAAAGGGCAATATTTGAACTTTTGACGTAACTTTTACTTTCTTCATTTTAATTGATTTTTTTATAACAGCTTACTGCTTCACGTAAATGTTTTGAGAGTCACGTTTTTGTCCTGTGCCTCTTTTTTGAAGCAGGCTGCCAAGCGCTCACATTCCCTTCCACTCATCAATCTCAGCTCTTAGAAAAGCTTCTGACAGACAAATAAAATCAGGAACCCGAAGTGACAAAACGATCCACCCATCCAACTAAGTGAAGCCTTCAGTTTGTGGGTGGAAACTTGGTCTAAAATAAAGCAGATCAGAAGCAGCTGTCAGGCCAGCGTGGACGCTGTGAGTGAAATGTGCAACCATGCTCGTCAGGAATCTCAACCCACTATTGTTCCCCCTGATTTACCTGAGGGTAAAAGACTTTTTTCAAGAATTATTGTTCAATTTATTTATAGGAGTGAGACAAAATGCTTGAATTCTTTTTTTAAAATGAAATCTGGCTTTTTGAACGTGTTTCAGTGTCATGTTCAGTCCTGTTCAGGAGGAAAAGATGAAGGAGCATCTTCTACAGTCACATCTGGTTTGTTTCCTCTGAGCGGGCCTCGGGGACTTCAATAAGTCACATTTCTGACCACGGAAATGAAGGGATGTTTTCTTCAGTGCACGCTTGTGCCCATCATTGCTCATTTCCGTTCCTCTGCTTTTTGTTGACTTACTTTAAATTCCACTCCAGCTTTTCCAAAAACATGTTGGGGGGGGTCCAACATTTTGACTTCCATTATCTGCACATTGTATACGTTGTTTTTGATCATATATGTGGTCAACATTTCCTGAAAGGCACTGCTTGGATGACAGCAGATGTTGGTCCAAAACCTGAACCTCCTTCTCCCTTAGACTGAAGCAGACACAAATGTGCAGGTTTCCTGCTCTGACTGAAACTCTTTGCATCCCAGATTCAAGCGCTTTGACTGGGAGAGTAGGATTTAAATTGGGAGAGTCGCATTTTGATTGTTGGGCCACGGGACATCTGTCCTGGTTGCATATTTAATGAAAAAAAATGACAAAAAGTAGTTTTCAAATGTCTGATTTAGACTTCTAAAGTTTTCACACAAGTTCAGACCTTTCTAAGTTTTTTCTGTTTTTTTTCTCTCATTTTTGCATCAACAGGAGTCAGAAACGGCATTGTTGCAGATGATGCAAAGACCATCCAGGACCAGATGCAGCTGCCTGTCCAGACTGCTTTGCCAGAAAACCTTCAAACAGGAGCTGAAGATGATGGAGAGCCAGTGTTTATGGCCATGGAGGCTCAGGAGGATCTTGGTTCTGGAGAAGACCTCCTGGCAGCTCCTGAGCCACAGCCAGAGCCTGCTGTGTGTGAGGCGGTAGCACCAGAGACTGCAGCTCTGTCAGAAGATGAAGCAGCTCCTGCAGCAGATGTGTCAGCAGAGGCTCCTCCTGTGGTAGAAGTCCTTGTTGAAGAAGTCCCTGCTGTTGAATCTGTGCAGGCAGAAGTCCCTACTGTCACTGAAGGGGTAGCTCCTGCACCAGATACTGAACCGGCTTCATCAGAGCCTGCAGAAGTTCTGGGGGTCGCTGAGGCTGTAGAGCCCCCTGCTGCTGTGGCCCAGGAAACCCCTGCAGTGGAAACAGCCAAGACCCCCCATGAAGCAGCCACTGGACCCCCAGCATCCGAGGCTCCACCTGCAGAGGCCCTGACTCACAATTCAGAACCAGAGGCTGTATTAGAAACTCCAGTTGAAGTTTTGGGAAACAAACCAGATGAGTCTTCAACAGTGGGTGAAGTTCTGGTCCTGAGTTCAGTATCAGTACCAGCTGAACTGCCTGTGCCTGCTGATGGAGAGCCCATCGTAGATGCAGATATTGCTGCTGCAACTGTTCCAGAAATGCCTCCATCACCGGCAGTTTCAGCAAATGCTCAAGCTGAGCTTCAGCCTTCCACTGAAGGAGGAGAAGCCTCCACAGCCACTGATGAGACCAGGGAAACCCCAGAGCCAGAACCTGATGCTGCTGAGCAGCGTCACAATCCAGAAGCTTCATGTGTTTCAGAAACTCTTCCAGAAGAAGCCGCAGCTTCCAGCGTGACCTCTGTGGAGGGTGCAAAGAATTCTAGTGTGGTTGAGCCCACCCCAACACAATCTGAAGACCTGTCATCTCCAGCACCTGCTGCTGATCCAAATCCAGAGGCTTCAGCCGATGGTATGAGATTCAAAATGAGAAATGTTTGCACCTGTGTTTAGCAACAAAAGGATGATTTTAGTCATCTTCCACAGGGGACTGTTTCCGTAAATGTCATCACACTTCAGTGTTAACAGCTGAAGCAACAGAACATGAGTGTTTGACAAATGTTCAGGAGTCTTGACAAACACATTTTCCAGCTCAGCGAATTCTGCAGTTAAACCCCGACCGGTTTCCCGGACAAACCTGTCACAATCACGTTATCATTCCAGCTCAAGAACACGGCAGCGTGGCTGTAGGCTAAAACAGCTGCCAAGGTTAAGCAAGCATTCAGTGTGAAGCTCTGAGCATGTGCAAACAAGAGACCAGAGGTGAGAACGTTTCTGGAAGAGCAGCAAGTAGTCACAGGAGTGCTGCACATGCTCAGTCATTCCCTGTCCAACATGTGGCCAAAGAACAGTGAGCTTTCTGCTCCTGCAGTCTGAATGGGACAGTGTTGGGCTCAGCACACAGACAGCTCAATCCTGTCAGAAGGAGAAATGAAGGCATGTCTGGAGCGTGTTGATAAACCAGGAGCATGTATTCTGAACAATAGCTGCAGTCAGAAAACGCTCACTTATTGTGCTTTATGGAGAACAATCATGGCCTGCTGCTCCAAATTACATGAAACAATACAATATTTGACTATTTTTCCACTCTGTTTAAATGTTAGATTTCTAGATACAGCTTATTTTTCCAGTCTGTATTTTCTGTGCTTCAAATCTTCATTTGAGACCTCAAAGAGCATGTGTTTTTGTAGAGACACACAGGCTGTGTTGCATGATCTTTACAGGGCTGTGTTTGGATTTTGTGCGATTCACTACTAAACCGGTTCAGCAGAAGTGTGATGAAAACATTTGTCTGTCATGTGTCCCCTGACGGCTGCAGAGACGGTCAAGTGTCATATTGGTGAAATCGGGTGAAGCAAAAACCTTCAGAGAGGGATCTGAGAGGATGCTGAGAACTACAAGAAAAGAAATACTTACTGTGTTTGTGTGTGCAGATTCTGCCTGTGACCAGTCTCTGGAGGAGATCCAGAGTGCAACAGCCAAAAAGGAGGACTGAGTCGGTGAGAGGAAACCCATAAAACTAATCCAAACCAACAGCTCGATCACCTCCTTTTCTTTGCCGTTTGACTGCTCCTTCCAGGGACTGCAGAAGCAGACCATCCAGATTGTTCTAACCCATCTTCCTCATTCACTCATCGTGTTCTCCATCCATGAACCTCCTCTTTCTCCTCTTTCAGCAGCTCTAACCTCCTCATCCTTTTACTTACACTCTTTTTTTCCCCCTGAACAGATGCAGACAGTCTGGATTAACGGGGAAACCATGAAAGGTTAAAAAACAGTCACAAAAAGTTTAGAAATGTGTTTCTATTTAGATATTTTAGGAATTTTTACTGTCTAAAATATTTACGTGGGACAAACGATTGGTGTTTCCCTTCCCCGTGTCCTCCTGAGGATTCATCTAAAACTGGTTTTCCTCAAAAGTAAACCCCATTAGTTCCCCTTTAGACATTGATGCTGTCACGGCTGTGTAAATACACTAAGTATTGTAAAATTCATATTTAATGTCCATAGTTTTCTACTTTTTGACCCTTGTTGAGACCCTGGTTGTGGTTATGACCTCTGAGAGCCACCAAGAAGGTACACTGCTCAAAAAGTTCTCTGAAATAAATTAACTATAGTTCAGGGTCGGTACATTCATGAAGGTCATTGAAATGCAGATGTTCCTGCAGGCAAAGAAACAACACAAAGACAGAAGACATGACATGAATGTTCCTAATCCTTTAATACACTGAATCAAATCTACTGCAGCATAAAAACATGCTCCATTCCTGTAGATCCTCCAGGACAACAAGAATAATCTCCTACCTACAGTCTATGTTTGAACTGATTCACTTGTCCGTCTTCTCCTTGCTGAGTCAGAAAAGAGTTCAATCATCACCTCCAGTCACATCAGCGGGTCTTTACGGGAAAGCTCAGTTCAGGTGTAGAACACAACTTTCATCTGAAAATTCTGGAAATAAAAAAGGATCCATTTTGATGATGGAAGTTGTCTGTACAACTGTTTGCTTGATTTTCCTGCAGTTGTGAATATTTTTAAAACATCTTCGGCATGGTGGGGTAGTGGTTGGCGCTATCGTCTCACAGTGAGAGAGAGCTGGTTCCAATCCCAGCCGGGTTCTTTCCGTCTGGAGTTTGGATGATGTTCTTGTACCTGCGTGGGTTTTCTCCTGGAACACTGAACTTCTTCCCACAGTCCAAATAAAGCTGCATAGGTTATTGGGTGATTCTAAACTGCCACCGGTGTGCCTGTACGAGTGTGTGATTGTGTGGTCCTGCTACAGACTAGTGTAGTGACCTGTCCAGACTGTACCCCAACAGAAGCTGGGATTGGCTCCAGCAGCCCCATGACCCCAACAAAGGAACCTATGGATGGAGGGATGGACTTCTCATACAAACTCACCTATTTTACCAATTTAGACACAAGTCCTACAATGATCACAATCTGCCACCTGACAAATCCACTGAGAACACGATTAAAGTCAAATTTTGATCAGATTTCTGAGCTGAGTAAAGTGAACATTTCAGTCTGTTTAAAGAAGAACCTGTATCTTGTCTCCTTTTTAATAATCTCTGAATAATTGTAAGAATGTGTGCACAACTTCAATAATACTCTGATTTAATGTCTCATTTTCACAGAGCAGCTGCAGTTTCAAACAGATTCCTCCAGACGAGTGCACTGTTTTTACTGTCATACTTTTATTCTATGATTTTATTTATTAAACAACGTAAGGTTCTTTTCTGCAGTCACCCTCGCTTTCAAACAGAAACTCTGACTTTTTAGCCGTCCTGGAGCTGTTTCCAGCTGCTGGAATCTTCTCTGCAGAACTGCTGCCATCGCTGCTCCTGAATTCTGTCAGTCAGAGAATTTTCCTTTCTTTTCAACAGTCTATACATTTATGCAGAATTTTCTTTTAGGAAGATCTTAATTTTTGCACTTCTTTGTAACTTTTTGGAGCAAGAACCCAATCATTCGTCACCAGTGAAGGCCTTTAATTGGGCAGCTGGAAGGTCACCTCCAGCTAAATTTTTTCAACTATCAGAGCAATCTGTCCCTTTTTCCCTGCAGAAATCCTGCAAACATAAATGTTACTGCTAAGTGACGGACTGTGTGAGTGCACACAGACTCCCTAAGATCCATAACCCCAGGACTTCACTCCTGATAAGACCTATTAATAGTGCCTGTGCCCAAACCATCTCAGCTTACTTCCCTGTTTTGATCTCCAGCACATCAAACACAAGGTGTCCCCTTTTCTAACTGTTGATAGTCTTTTACACGGCTTCTCCTTTTCCTATTTGCTCTCACATCCACTCACCGGTAGATGCATGTTCGCCACAAAACATAAAACCCTGAAGTAATCCCGACAATACTGTGAAAGTGGACCTGTGATGTGCTGTGATCGGCTCTGTTCGTTCTCTTTCAGACAGCAGAGATTCCTGAAAGCACCAGCTGTGACCGCTGTTGGAGCACTCGATGGAGGAACCAGGAAAAAACTGTCACTGTTGCCTATCAACACTCACCAAACGCTCACCAGTGCCTTAACAGCTGTTCCTTTAGGAACCCTGAGATTTTTTTCCTACATGTATTCATACTTTTTGAAGGGTTTGTTTTGTTTTTTAAAAACTCCAAGTGGGGCTGCACGGTGGCGCAGTGGTTAGCGCTCCTGCCTCACAGCAAGAAGGTTCCCGGTTCAAGTCCTGGCTGGGGGACCTTTCTGTGTGGAGTTTGCATGTTCTCCCCGTGCATGCGTGGGTTTTCTCCGGGTACTCCGGCTTCCTCCCACCGTCCAAAAACATGCTTAATTGGTTACTCTAAATTGTCCCTAGGTGTGAGTGTGATTGTGGCCCCTGTGACAGACTGGCAACCAGTCCAGGGGTGTACGCTGCCTTCGCCCATGAGTAGCCGGGTTAGGCTCCGGCAACCCCGTGACCCCAGAAGGGATAAAGCGGATTGGAAAATGAATTAATGAATGAAAAAACTCCAAGTGCCTTGAGTGTGTTGTACTTGTTTTAGAGATGCGATTCAAACTTATTATTTAAAATTAAGTCTTAAATGAGGAAGATACAAGCTGGGATGAGTTAGAAGATATCGTAGAGATTGAACACCATGATTTGTCTTTTTCTGAGTCTCTCGTGATTTTTCTGCAGCTCTCTCCATGTTACTTTGCAGCGTTGCTTCACTGCATTGATGTCTGCAGGCATTTGAGTGTGCAGTTATCTCCAGTCTGCAGTCAGGTTGGACTTTGGGTCATTGCATCACTTCATTCTTCTGTCCGTTCACTGCTGTGACTGAGTTTGCTGTCCTGGTTCTGTGGTTATAGAACCATCACTGCAGCTCGTCAAACATGTCTCTAACGTACTGCTTTCATTATTTAACCTGGGAAATCTTCTAAACAAGCTAAAAGGGTCTGAACGCTTCCACATATGAAGATGAGCAGCTGCGATTGTCCCTTTAAAAGACGCCACAGCAGATGTTTAGATATTACTTCTCACATCAGTGGTGGAGCAGATGCTCCTCTGATCTCATCTTTAATTCATTTGTGTTTCCGTCTAGAAAACTTCTGCTCTCACAGCAGCAATCTGGATTTATCATGCAGTCAGCTGAATTTTAAAGTAAAGGAGTCTTTTGTCTATACTAACAGAAAAGCAGAAATTGATTGCTTTAGCTGAGTTTTAAAAACATATTCATTTGGTTCAGTTGTATTATCAGGATGTTTTTCAGGGATTTTAAGATTTGCATGTCCTGTAAGAACAGCTTCAAACACAACACCTGAACTGACTCCACATCACCGTATACGGCTTTATCAGCAAAGTGCTAAGAAAACATGGAAAGTGGTCTGTTATCAAAGCTGCAGTACTTGATAACTGTGATGATAAATGGACGTTTGCAGTAAACGCTTTAATGTTTAAAGTTGCTGCTTTTGAGGAAAACAAGTGAAACTGTGAACTGCAAAATGTCACGACTTCTTTTGTGCCTTAATGACCAGATCACTTTTATAATCTCTCACAAACCAAATAAATGAGACAGGTTTGACCAGCCCAAACTGCTCTAAAGCAGCGATACTTTCACCTGTACCCTTGAGTAGGAGCTCCACATGGCAAACACAGAACTATTACATTTGATCCTTTTTTGACATTTCCTGCCTCCCAACATTTACTGATCATGATTTGACAGCCTGAATTGAGTTTTAGAAGTCATGTTCCAACTTTGTACCCATTTTAATGGCAGCGTCCTCATCCATAACACACATGTTCAGCAAAATGACACTTCCATTTGACTAGGAAGGTTTTTTTTCTCTGTAGTTTGAATAAAGCTCATGGTTCAGTGATCACATCCTGAAGAATATTGTGAAATTTTCTTTACAATAACCTTAAAAATGTAATTGGAAATGTACGGAGTTAATGAAACGTGTGTTTTAGAATAATTGTTTAGCAGTCTCACTTCATTTAGCAGACATATTTATGTTTCTACATATAAAATAAAAAGGTGCAAAAACCATTTGAGTGATGTAATAAAGTAGAGAGCACATCTGTTTGATTGAATCTTTTTATTTTCTGTAACCGTTCTTCCTGTGATTCCGCTAACCTTAGTGTACAGAATAAAGTTTTATTCACTAAGATGTGAGCTTTTTATTACAAAATGAGGGCTAGGCTTTCTATTCTAACATTTGAATTCTGTCTCAGAGAGACTTTGAAAGTCTGATCTTATTTCTGGTTTGTAGATGCTCCTGTTTCCACATGTAAAAACCAATGACCAAGTTCATCAAAAATGTTCCTTTGATCGAATTTGACTTTTGCTTTTAACCTAATTCTACATTTTTATCCTCAAAGCATTTTTCAAACACAAACTATCTGGTGAAT
Organism: Adrianichthys oophorus; assembly: GCA_036245035.1. Classification (NCBI taxonomy): domain Eukaryota; kingdom Metazoa; phylum Chordata; class Actinopteri; order Beloniformes; family Adrianichthyidae; genus Adrianichthys; species Adrianichthys oophorus. The sequence goes on from BSAI01000207.1 coordinate 23,982,239, forward strand.
TAAGCATTGGTCCCTTCTTCAGCCAGCAGCGTATCGTTTGACCGCCTGCAGGTTTTTACTGATTCCCTGATTTAAAGTAGTTTCAAATCAGGCTGCATGATCTTGAGAAGAAAAGATAAAGTGCACAATAACAACAGCAACACTAAAGTTTGGAGTCCAAACAGACAGCAGCATTTTAATACAGAGAACGCTCAAGGATCAGTGGTGTAATTCAAGCCAACTAACAAGCTCAGATACTTAGCAGCTCATGTTGGCGAAACGTGAGCGGCCGAACGTGAAAATGCAGCGCCGTCTTCAAACCTGTCATCAATGTTAATGAGGGGTGAAAGCGCTCCCAGCTCGGCTGCTGCTCATCTGCCAGGTGACCTGCAACACGTCCAAAACCTCGATCCCGCTCTGAAACACAGGAGTGGCGCTCATCACTCCCAGGTCAAATGTGCAGCAGTTCTTTGTCGTTTTCCTTGTTTCACGGAGAGGCAGTACTTAGTCAAGCATTGGTCAAAGGGCCCAAAACAGCAATGGCTTCAATCTCAACCAGTCCACCCTGCAGACAAACAGTAGAATGGATCGAAGAATCAGCAGCTGCAGAAAAGTCACAAGTCATTGTTGAATACTCACTTTGGGCAGAGCAGCAACTTGATAAGCAGCTCTAGCTGGAAAGTTGGAGCTGAAAACTGCAGAAAGCGGTTGAGTTAGTGTAGAAACAGACCTGAGCTTTCTCTGTCAGATTACATTTCTGTCTAGAAACACTTTTAATTAAAGTCGTGTCTCTTTTCCTCTCACATGATTTGATACAACACCCAGTCCACAGATCGATGCATCAAAGATTCAACTGACTTTGTGGCGATTCGATACGGTCCAGTTCTTGCACATAAATGGATCCAATCTAGATATTATTCATTTGGTTTTTAAAACTCTAAATGAAAATGCCTTTTGACAGAGAAACCCTTTTTCTTAATTTTATTTTGATCACCAAAACCAAACCAATCCTGCAGTCAGGATTTGAAGCCAAAGAAGAAGCTACTTTTTCTTGTCCCTTTCACTACATGGACAGTAGGAAAGTTCAAGCTGCTGGCACCTAAACGAGAGTGAAATCAATAGGGAGGAGGGCTTCTTCATCTATAGAGGTCACATGTGTCTCATTGTCTGGTGTTTAGATTAAACTTAATCCACTGACAGCAGCATCTCATATTACCCTCTGTGAGGTTAGGCTGTTCTCATTAATGGAGTGCTCTGTCTTTTGATAGAACCACTGTGCTTCAAAGCGGCTTTATTTCTCCTCTTTGTCAGCACCTTTGTTGGCAGACGCGAGTGAAAAACTGAACAATGCATGTGACAGAATACAGGCTGTGGATTAAGTGGAAAGATGCACCTTTACGGTTAATTAATAAATTAACAAAAGATTTAGGAGGGAGTAAAAAAAGATTTATGTCTTAGCACAAAATACAAGCATTGTCTGAAAGAGTTAATACAAGACAACTAAATGACATGTCATTTATGGAGAAAGAAACAACTTTTCCCCTCTCAGGTTATTTTAACTCTCTGGGTTCTACTGACACCTAGTGGACATGTTTGCATTGCACCCGGGCAGTCAGACTGTCGTGGAGTGGATCATGAAAACCATGACACTCACACTGCTGGTAAACGTCGTTTACGCTGGTGAAGTCGTTCATGTTTGCGAGGAGCACCGTGGTTTTGACCACTGCAGAAACAAACACATCGTGTGATCTGCATGACTGGAGGGACAAATGTGACAGCATGTGTGCAAAAATATAGAAGTTCTTTGTTACCGTTCTCAAAACCACAACCAGCAGCCTTTAGGATTTCACCCAAGTTTACAAGAGCCTGAAGACACACAGGAAGAACTGATCAGTGGATAATACAACACTTCAAAGTCTGACACGCTGTCAAAGTTTAAAAATAAAAAATAAAACTGTTCTGGATCTCTCTCTCCACAAAGAAATGTAGTGGAGTGAGAAATGTCCTTGGAGTGAGAAGTTTACAAGGAAATCTCCTTTGTAGATTTGACTTAATAACCCTTGCAGAAAAATGATCAATTCTTTATATATTAAATCCTTGATCTGTAGCTCAACAAAGGAGTGGAGCAGAACAGGGAGCTTGTGGCTTGCCGCAGTAGCTTCTACATCACACTTACAAGTGTTTCCAACTGTTTTTTTTCCTGCTCCTGATTCACAAATATTTGAATTAAAAAAATGATCAGAAATGCTATTTAAGCTTAGTTTTCTTTATACATGTCGTCCATCTTTTAGAAAAATGCCACAAGAATACCATTTTCATCAGAAGGGTTCTTTAACTCATTTATAACCCACCCTTGTGGTGTGAGAAGAAAAGCTGAGGTTTAAAGAGAAGCTCAGTTGTTACCTGTCTGGTTTGTGCTTGTACGCCTCCTTCCACCAGCTGTGTGGTGGCAGGATCCATCCCGAGCTGTCCAGATATGAACATGGTCCGGTCAACCAGCACCGCCTGGCTGAGAGACAACAGAACCGCGAGAACATTCATCCTCCTAATGTTTACACTTCCTGTTACATTTAGATTCAATGTAAACAAAATATACATGTCTGCAGCTATTGGTAATAACTGTCCAGTTTATGATTATTCCATTATATGACCTAATCTTTACTTTAAAAGTTGTTTTTTTTTTCAATGAGTTAAATAAATAAACAAACCTAAGGAACTTTAGGTTAATATTTACACAATACTCGGTTTTAGAGACCAGACAAAAGTTTACTTTACGGACTCTAAAGTCCTAGCCTTTAATTTGAGCAGATCTTTTGCTTTACCAGTAAATCAAAACAAAAATGGAGAAGGAAAAAAATCCTTCCGTATTTATTTGAAATATTACAACTCAAATTAAAGCAAATAAAAGAACTGTGGTTTAAAAAAAACAGCAAAACTCTTCCACAGCTGGAACCGTGTACGCCAAAGTCCACATACGAAGTCCACAAAGCCTGCGCTCGGGTGTAGCGTCCGTGCACAGAGACGTTCGGACTCGAACTTCCCTCACCTGTATGGACCGATGGCAGCAGGAGCTTTAGCTGTGCTGAGGATTTTCTTAATCAATGCAGCCATGTCTTTTAACTCATGCAGCGTGACTGCCGGTGTGCAGAGGTGAGGCAAACACGACAGGGACCTAACTTATCAATAAAGGTTGAAAAAAAAAAGCCCGACGAAGCCCTTGGAATACATCAGCCTTACCGTAAATGATAGCTGACAGTCGCAAATTGTTGTTAACTTTTTTAAAACTTTATTTTACAAAACATCGAGGCATTCAATCCTTCAAAATGGAAATAGAACAATAGATGCTCAAACCACTGATTAACAGTCACATAAAAGATGTCATCAAAAACCATAAGATTAGGGATATATATATATATATATATATATATATATATATATATATATGTTTATGTTTGTGTGAAAACTAAGGAAATATGTTTTGAAAAAAAGATAAAATAATAAATTAAATAAATAAACAAATGCATAAAAATAAAGGGATCAAAGCATTAGTCCTCTTTAGATACTTTAAATAAGTTTTATGTGTTTTTTGTTATTAATGGGTTTTAAACTATTAAGGTTATTATTCACTTAATATCTTCTAAAAGTAAAACACTGGGTTTACTGCTGCTCCAATTACATGCCTTAAGAAAGAATTTTGTGAGAATCACGAGGTCATTGATTGTGAAGTTATGTTTTTCGTCCACAAGGGTCATTCCAAATATTGTGTCCTCTCTCTTTTAGGGTGTATGATAGAAAAGATTTGGTTGATAACCAGTATTGTGGGTCTCCCCAGAAAGTGTTAGAATAAACACAATAAAAGAATAAGTGATCAGTCAATATTATATATATATATATATATATATATCAATATCGCCATCACATGAAGTACCTTTGTTCTCGTCCAGATTGAATCTTTGTCTTAGTAATTCTTTAGATGGAAAAATATTGGTAAGATTTTTTTAATGAACTTCTTTTGTCTTAAGGCTTAAAGAGTATTGAAAGTAATTTGTTGTCAGTTTTGTAAGCTCTGCATCAGAAAACAGCTGACTAATAGGTTTTTTTTAAAGGTCGGGTTGGGAAAAGTTGAGTGGTTAATTGTAAACGCATCAGTTTGTTGGAGTAATATTTGTCCAAAAAGTTTTCTTCCCAAATATTTGAAGTTTAGGAGACTGAGATTCAAAATTTTGTGAGCTAATATTTTGGGCAGGTTGTTTAACTGTAAGTGGAACTGACCTTATGACCCTATCAAACTCACTACGGCTGCAGTTTAATTCATGTTTTACAGCCAGACAGCCATCCACCATGGTCATTTAGGAGATGTTTGACAGACCAAACATTTTTCCATCCAATTATCCAGGTGTAGAGCCTAGTTCTTACACAGGAGAGATTGCTATGACAGCGCATTTTATCCATAGACTGTATATAATCACTGTTCTGTGTTCTATGACTGGTTTTCGCTTCTTTTTTTTTTTTTTTAAACTTGTCTTGTCCAACAGCTGGGCAAACAGATATGAGCTGAGAGCCTCTTGTATTAGACAGATTTTACTCTTACAATCGGGGGTTGTAAATCATAGCAAACACAAAATGTATGTTGGTATAAGCCCCTTTTGTAATTTAAACCAAACTTTATTAATATTGTTTTTTTTTTTTTTTGTGTGTGTGTTTTTTGTTGGACCGGACGGAAAAGGAAAGGGGGAAAAGGAGAGAGTTGGGGGGGGGGGGGGGGGGCAGGGGGGGGGAGGATAGAAGTTAGAGAAGGGCTACTGTGAAGGCAAGGTAGAGTTGTTAATCTACAGGCAACAAAATGCTGGAGCTTATACCCATTGCAATAGTGAGTGTTGGTCTAAAATGGGCAGGGCCTGTCCACACACTCAGCTGTTACATACCTGCCGGCTCCAAGAGTGTTCACAAACTTGTCCACATCCAGTTCACACGCACACTTGTGCATACCAACCAACACATGTAAAGCATTACATTCTGTCACGCACACTATTCGAAGGTGTAAAGGTGAGCTGACGCCTGTGCTCAGGTGAATGTTATGTTAAGCTGAAGTGGATGATGGAATGCACAAAAAAGGAGGGAGAACCCCCAGCCATCCCCACACCAAGACACCCGCCGAGGCGGCAGCGCCGACCAGGGCCCGCCCCCGCACCCATACTGTGGGGTCAATGGAGGAGATCCACCCGCCAGGCAGCCCGGCCAAGCACCCAGACCAGGGCCCGCAGGACAGCCACACGGGCCCCCAACACCCGAGCGCAGTGAGGTACGGAAGCGCAAAGCGCAAGGCCCAGCCCAGTCAGGAGAGCAGCCCTCCCACGGCGCCAGGCGGCCCAGCACGGGGACCCACCCCCGAGAGCCCCACCACCCCAGACAAGCCGCCCACCACCACCCAGGAGTTCTGGGCAACCCCCCACCCCAGCCCCGGGTACGAGCCCGGGCCCCCCACGGGAGACCCGCTCCAAAGCTCCAGGCAGCTGCGGAGATCCAGAAGAGAGCACAATGGGGGTCAGCTACCCCCATCTAGAAAAGGGATGACCAAGAGAAGTGGGGGTCCCCGAAGGTGTACATTGCCTGACCAGGCTCTCCTAATGTTGTGACCCAGAAGGGGCTCGGCACCCGAGGGTAAGGGCCAGAACCCGCACCACAAGGACACAGACACCCTCCAGGCTCAGATGGAATATGATCCCCCGCTCATGGACTTGCCAGAGGACAAAGGGATCCCTCTCCCTGCGTGGGGAGGGGGCCGCCGGGCCCAGGAGGCCGACCCCCAGGAGACAAGGCCACCGCTGCTGAAGGCCCTGTTCCCTCCACCAGGGATGGGGTAGGGGACAGAAGATCAGTAGTCTCACCTTCCTTGTGTAATGTATTTGTGTGTGTGTTGAGGTGTGTTTCTTGTGGTTGAAGGGTGTGTGTAATAAAGGGTGCAGTTAAAATTGGCGAGCAGGGCACTGAGGACATCTCCTGATTGCTTACAGGGATGTCCAATCGCCCTCTCACCAAGGAGCCCTAAATGTCTACGGTGCAGTTAAAATTGGAGGGTAGAGCACTGAGAGGACATCTCCTGCTTGCTGGCAGTGATGTCCTAGCACCCCCCACCAAGGATCCTGTCCAAGGTGCATTTAAAACCAAGAGAAGGGGGCGAAACTGTGCGGAGACCATGGGAGGGGGGGACCACTGCCAAGTGGCTCGGCCCCTCGAGGTATTCCGCAAGCACGCCCCCCCCCCCCTTCCAACCTAATAAGTGGTCGTATGAGGAAGGAGGGAAGGTCGGGGACAGCTACCAAACTGACCCCCGATGATAAAACAACCCCCCCCCCCCCCCCCCCCCCCC
>BSAI01000207.1:23988687-24026391 GCA_036245035.1 Adrianichthys oophorus
CCCCCCCCCCCCCCCCGCATTGGGCCCAAGTCTCCCCAGAGACCCCAAGCACCCCCAAGCCCCCCCCCCCAAGCACCGACCCTGTAGCTACCTGGTCAGGTACCAGCGGGCCCGAAGAAGCCCCTAGGGTCCCGTACTGCTAGTGGACCCCCCCCTCTTGCCCACAGACATCCCCTCCCCTGGCCCGCTCCCCCCAGACCCCGCAATGGTAGGCTTTACCTGGAGCAATCGCAGGCCCCAAGAGGGTTGCCCCACCCCATCCCAGGGCTGGAGAAGGAGTGACCCCAGCCCCCAGGTGCAGCCGGGCCGCCCATCCAGCGCAGGCAGACCCCCCAGGGCCAGGGCCCCGCGCAAGCCCCCCAGCACACGCAAAAAGACCACCCCCCCAGCCAAGCCAGACCCCCACCCAATGCACCATCCACACACCCCCACGCCCAGGCCCGGGAGACCATGCGGCCCCCGCGCTTGTCCCACCCAGGCGCCGGACCAGACCCCCTGACCAACAGCGCCCCCCTGCCCCCACCAGGCACCAGGTAGGCCCCGACCCCGGCAGACAGTCAAGGCGCGGCGACACCCAGGAATCCCGCCCCCTAAGTTATGGAGTTAGCTATGGGAGACCAGAGAGCCTGAATTCCTTTTAAGTTATTTGAGCTCTTAGTTGACATTTTTTCCAAGCTGATATGATCCAATAGCAGATTCATGTAATGACTTACACTTATATTTTTCTTGTTTTTCCAGTTTAATAAAATTGTCTTTTTTGCTATACAAAGAGTTATGAAGATTATAGATGCTAAACTTCCCTCTGTGTCGATGGCACTCATGTCACCCAGCACACAAAGTGAAGGTGAGGCTTTGATTGAAACCTTAAGCCAGACTGATAAATCAGCACATACCTGTTGCCAGAGAGCCTGGACAGGTGTACAGAACCACAGAGCATGCATGTAATTGTCAGGTAAATTACTATCACAATGCTCACAAATGTCTGAGTTTTTGAGACCCATCTTGAACATCCTCTGTCCAGTATAGTAAATTCTGTGAAGAGTTTTGAATTGTATTAGTTGTAGGTTTGGACTTTTGGTTAATTTAAAGATGTTTAGACAAATTTCTGACCAGAAGCTAGTGTCTGTACTTCTGCCTAAGTCTGCATCCCATTTTGTTGTTGGGATTGAGACTTCGTTATCTAAGTTGCATAAGAGTTTGTATATTTTGGAGAGAGTTTTATTCAATGAAAAATTAATCATAGAGGTAACTAGTTCTGGTAATTTTAAGTCATTGTCACTGGATTTAAATGTTTTAGTAATTACAGATTTAAGTTGCTGATATTCCAAGAATGTATTTATTCCATGTTTTTCTTGTAGTTCTTGGTGTGTTATGAATCTTCCGTCTGTAATTAAGTGCTCGAGTAGTCTTACTCCCCCTGCTTGCCAAGCAGGGAAGGGCAACATTTTTCTATTTATCAGGATGTCTGGATTGTTCCAGATGGGTGTCATTTTTCATGGTAGTAGTGAAGAGTTTGACATTTTAAGAAAATCCCATCAGGCTATTAAAGTAGTACTTATATTACTACTTTGGTAGCAGTCATGTTTTTTTATTTTTGGGCTGATAAATGGTAGATCTGACAAGTTGATCTTTCCACAAAATGCCTGTTCCAGATCCATCCATGGGTTGGTTTCTGGATTGTTTTTTATCCATCTTAAGAGGTACTGCAGTCTGTTGGCAAGAAAGTAGTTGTGGAAGTTAGGTAATTCTAAGCCTCCACAGCTTTTTCTAGATTTTAAAGTTTTTAGACTAATTCTTGCAGGTTTATTGTTCCTAAGAAGCTGGATATGGCTGAGTCTAATGTTTTGAACCATTGTAGTGGTGGTTGTGTGGGGATCATTGAGAAGAGATAATTAACTTTGGGTAAAATTTTCATTTTTACTGTGGCTATCTTACCCATGAGTGACAGAGGCAGGTTGACCCAGCGGGTTAGATCATCCTGTATACTTTTCAGTAATGGGGTGTAGTTTAGTTGCACCAGTTCTGATAGTTTCGGGGAGAAATAAATACCTAGATATTTGATATTGCCTGATTTGACTGGGATTGAGGTCGTTTGCTCGGCATTACCATTCAGTGACAATAAAACTGATTTGTTCCAGTTAATTGAATAGTCTGAGATGGAGGAAAATTCATTAATAATTGTTGTTTCACTAATGGAATGTGAATTGTTTAGAAAAAGTAATATGTCATCAGCATAAAGACTAATTTTATGATTACTGTATTTTGTTGTAATTCCTTTAATGCTCTCACGCTGTCTTATTGTTGCAGCCAAAGGTTCAATAAATATAGCAAAAAGAGAGGGGGACAGTGGACAACCCTGTCTGGTCCCTCTACCAAGAAAAAAACCTGTCAGAAGTCTGTTTGTTGGTTCTGACTGATGCATTTGGGTTGTGATATAATATTTCAATCCAATCAATGAAGGATTCCCCAAACCCAAACTTATGGAGGGCAGCAATGAGGAACTTCCAGTTTACTCGGTCAAATGCTTTTTCAGCATCCAATGAGAGTATGGTTGTTTCCTGGTTTTTAAAAGTGGCAAAATCTATTATGTTAACAAGTCTGCGGACGTTATCACTTGAGTGTCTGCCTTTGATGAATCCAGTTTGATCATGATGAATTATATGAGAAGTGATTTTTTCCATTCTCTGATGTTTTCCATTCTCTTGATTTTTTCCATTCTCTGGTTTTCGCTTCTTTTGGTTATATGAACTACAAATTCCAAGAGTACCGCGAACCCGGAAGCAAATAGACGTAAGCTAACATTAATTAAACTCACATGGTTGTTGTCTGTGGTGACATCATTAAACTACACGAGAGTTCATTTCGTGATAGACATTTGGACTTAACGTTTTTAAAGATAATTTACGTTTGCGTCGGTCTTCTAGACCAGAGTTTGGGGAAATAAAAGTTCTACCTCAGTGTTAGCTAACGTAGCTAGCTGGCTAGTTTGGACTTGTCCGGAATTTCTTATTTCATGTTTTCTGGCGGTTAAGAGAAAATGTCTGCGTCCAAAGTGAAGATGAGGGACAGGAAGATGAAGAACCAGCCTGCCAGTGTGCAGTATTCGTCTCCTTCTGCCGCGGTGGGGAGCAACAGCCAGAACGGACGACAGACGCAGGACTCCGGTATTCTCACACGGCCTAGTACCGTCAGGAGTGTGGGGTCTGCTGGTGCGGGGTCAGCATGGCGGCCGGCAACTCAGCCCTGCAGTCACTGCTATTTAATTATTGTACTGCATTAGGCTTTACTATTGCCATTTAGGTGATGTTATGCTTCACATGTGTCAGAGAGGCACATATGTACAGATGTTGTCTTATTTACTCTGTTTTAAAGCCTCTAAATGTCCTAACCACGTGTCTGATGCCTTATGAAAACAAACAATCAATGGTTTGAAAAAGAACCAAAATGCTGTTTGTTCTGATCTCTTCTTCTAGGAAGGCAAAGGAACCCTCCTCCCAGGACTGGATGGGTTCGTGGATATCAGAGAGATGGAGGAGGTTACATGAAGGAGATGCCCAAACACATCACCGGTGAGAGGACTCAACTCCTGCAAGAACACACAGTGGTTGGATTTATCTCACTAACCTCGTTTCTGAGAGGAATCATATGTATGCACAACATCAACCAGAGTTCACACAACATTCAGGAAATCTAATTATTTGAGAAAGGCAGCGGTAACCTTTTATTTAGTGTCTTATAAGTTCTTCTATTGTTCTCCTTCTCACCAAGCTGGAGGGTTTGCCAGAAGCAGGGCTGCAGAGGTGAAAGCCATGTTGAAAGCAGTGACCAAGAGAACGGGCAGCAATCATGTCTTCCAGGCTTTGCCCAAACACATGAGGAGACGGGCCATGAGCCACAACGTCAAGAGGCTTCCCCGCAGACTGAGAGACGTGGCCAACAAAATGGTAATGTCCAGAAATCGTTTCAGCCGCTTTAGTGATTTCTTCACGCTCCATGTCTGCTCACTTATGTTCCCCGATCAGCGGGAAAAGAGCCTCCAGGCTGGCTCCAAGAAGAAGGAACTAGCAAAGAGCAAAAGCCGCAAAGCTCGACGGCGCCATGGCAACCTGCTTCTGGAGTTCAATCGCCGCCAGCGGAAGAATATTTGGTTAGAGACGCATATTTGGCACGCCAAGCATTTCCACATGGTAAAGAAGTGGGGTTACTGTCTTGGGGATAGACCAACGTGCAAGTGCTACCGGCCGTGTTATAGGGCAATGAGCAGCCACTGCCTGCTGCAGGTAAAACGCCTTTATTTTGTTATTTATCTGAAAACATACGGGAGATAAAGAGACCATTTCTTGATGTTTATCTGTGCAGGACATTTCTTACTACTGCTGCATTGAGTTGCAGGGAGAGGAGGACAAGCTGCTGACTGCTCTGTCACAGCTGACCAGCAAGGAGACAGGTGAGAGCCTGTTATACTCCTGTTTATCCACAGCATTTAAAAAAAAACCACTGTGGACCTATGCAGGCTTCTTTTTTTACTTTCTGAGAGTAATTTATAGACCCCTTGTGAGGAAAATGGTGTAAAAGAGCGTATTTGTGGCATAAAATATGCTGGGCGGACCACAAGCTCCCTACTAAAGATGATCCAAATGGGACTTTAAGTAATGGAACTATAAATTTTGCTTTACTTTTTCGCAGGCCCTACATTTGCTGCAGCTCTGTGCCTGTCGGGGTGCAGACAGGGCAGTGTTACGGTGTACAGAGCAGGGCAGTACCCCTCGCAGCCTCTGGGTCCTGTCACATTTCTCTGGAGGCCGCGAGCAGAGGGCTCAGCCGGCCGGCAGCTGTGGATCTGGGGGCATCCTGCTCTGAAACAGGTAAATAGCTAGTTTGAAATCCTGACGTGGGGGTTTGGGTTTTCAGTGTGAATCATTCACAGCAAATTGGTTCATTTCAATTACTGTGTTCTTCAGGATCTTCTCCCTGAGTTGCAAAGAGTGTGTGAGTGCTGTGAGGCAGTGGTGCCCTCAGCTACCCCAGTGGCCACACCTGCAGAGTCTGCTTCCGCCCTGCAGTCAGAGCCAAAGCCTGAGGTCTCCCCTGAAGCCAAGCTGACACCTGGAGGAAAGAGAAAACAAAGCTGTCTGGATGCTGGGGGACCTCCTGCAAAGAAGATCTTGGGAGATGGAACCAGATCACCCGACTCTCCAGTCACCTGGAAGTCCAGCTCAACTGGAATCATCATACAGTCAGTGAATGAACTGAGTAACTCTTTGGAGGATGTATCTCAGCAGGTAATTCTGTTTCAATCACGTTATCTGGTCGTCTGTTGTAGTGATCTTACAATGGAGATGGTACGCTACCGCCTGGTCGGGCCTCAGTCTCATACTGTGCTAACAGAAACCTTGGAGGCAGCCACCGACTGTGACGTGAGTGCACTGGAAAGGTTTTCCAGAGCAAGAATAACTTCACCCACAAAAGTTTTTGTTTTTAAGGAGGCCTGTCAGTCCCAGGGTTCTTCTCTGTGGTGGCCTCAGCACTGTAGAGATGAGAGGAAGATGAGTCTGCACCAACGACAAGCGGATGTCTTTAACACACTGAAAGGTTTGTGCTTTGCTGCTTTGTGGTTCTTCTTGATCCTGATCACTAATGAAGCTTTCATGTCATTCATGCAGGCATCTATTCATCTGGAGAGCTGCCCCCTGGCACAGTTCTGGGTCTGACTGTGGATGACCCCAGGCTGACTTTACCAGCAAAGAAGGTTAAAGCAATGCCCAGTGTAAACCAGAGCCAAGGTAAAATCTGACCTTCTGGACAGACTGGAGGAGGGCGGGTCCTTGTGTTGTACATGTCACAACATGAACTGCTGTGCTAACTCTGTCTTTAATGCAACACTGTAGGTCACTGAAGGTCCTGAGGGTGTTTCAGTGAGTACGTTTCTGGTTCTGTGCTCCTGGGGGCCTCTGCCCGGCCATGCAGATGTTCCAGGTTCGAATCCTGGCAGGACCTTGTACTCCAGTCTCACCCCCAGTGACTGAGCAGCTGATCTGAATATGAATGTCTTATGGATCAGTTCTGATCTGTCTTAAACATTCAGTTTGCAAGAACACACAATGAATTGAATACTTTGTTATTGTCACATGTACAACAAAATACACAAAAGTGCTCTTAGGTCAAAGTGTCATTTGTTAAAAAAAATACTCCAGTCACCTGGAGTCAATGTCACTCAGTAAAAAAAACAAAAGTAAATAATTTGCAACAAATAATAAGCACATAATTTGGTTATTAATTTACATTTACTAAATAAAATGTGCCTCATATAGTCATTTAAAAACAAATTGATTTAAAACAACTAAAAGGTGCATCAGATATTACAATCTAGAAATTACTAATTGAAATAAGTGTTAAATCTGTAAAAAAAAAATCTCAAATTTTTTCCTGAAAGACTCATTTAAATGAAAATGTGATTTTAATGTTTTTACAGCATTTTTTAGAGAATGGAGAATATATAAATAAAATTCAGTTTAAAATTGTATTCGAGTGTTTCTTTATTCAAATCGTTGTGAATCAGTAGCAGAAGACAAAATGCTGCTTGAAAAAGCTTGAACAAAATGTTTTGATTTAAGGAATTGTCTGATGGAGTTCTAGGATTAAGAGGATAGAAGGAAGGCAGTGGAAACTGGAACTCTGGAGGCTGATTCGTGGCTGGTTTTCAGGAAGGTTCTGTTTGTTTCCTCAGAGGCAGACGAGGAGAAGAGGCGGCAGCTGATGTTACGAGGAGTACCGGAGCTCTGCAGCCAGAGCTGCTTGTGGGATCCGTCTGTACGCGACAACGTCACTGAAAACAAGATCTCTGAGCAGGTTCTACCACAATCTCCATCTCATTTTGCAGCTTCTCCTGCCTCAGCGTCTTCATTTCTAAACAGCTGTGTGCAGAAGCTGTTATGAAGCCGTCTGTTGCTGCCCGCAGGAGCTGAACCGCATGAGGAGTGAGCTGGTGGTTCCGGGTTCCAGACTGAGTCCCACTCCTCCACAGGGCCGAATCCCAATCCTCCTGGTTCATCAGCCAGGCAAACAAGTAGGAAATGACATGAGCTCCTGGGGGGCTGGCTGGGACCTGCTGCTTCCTAAAGGCTGGGGTATGGCCTTCTGGATCCCACTGGTAAGTATTAACACTCATCGACTGTTTTTGGCCAGTAGTTTCAGGTTTTAGTTTGGTTTCCAGTGCTGCTGCAACAACAAGTGCAGAACATCATTCAGTTTACCTTCATTATACTGGAACCTGCACAGGTTTTATGGGGGAAAATGCTCAGAAGGCTTTAATGTTAATGTAGAAGATCAGCTGGCCTGGGAGCTCCTCTGTTCTCCTGGAGGAGCAGAGAAACTTTTTTCGAACAATACATAGAGAGGCGTATAAAAATAAAGCAACAAGACAAAAGAAAAAAAAGTAAATAAATTATTTAAAAAATGGCATTAATATATTGTTCATAAAGGAGTAGGAAGAAGTTCAAACGTTTTCAATTCTACCCCTAAACTTATACCTTAAGTTTCTACAATATAATCTCCATCAAACACCAGCACTAAATACCTTTAGGTATCATCAAACCTCTGCTCACGTCATCAAAAATCTACACACAAACACGTACATGTGTAAAAAAATACCAGATTTGTCATTCTTATACTTTTCCTGTCCATCATTCTTTCCACTGGGACCTCAACCTCACCAATAATAAGCAATAAACACAACACACGAAGTCATTCAGAAACCAGCATCTATACAAATCGCAGCTCATCATTTAGACTGTTCCATACTCCATAGATTGTTTTACAAAAGCTCTTTTTCGTTATGCGTGCCTTGAGTTCTCTGAAATGATTTTCTTTCCTGAGACTATAACCACCCAATCTGTCATAAAACAGTGATTGTGAATGTACTGGTAATGAATGATGTCTTGCTTTGTCTAAGACTGCTGAGCTGTTATCTCCCATCGTCACAAATTGCTGATAATCTGTTTGCTCTAAACCTTACTGGCTCTCTGCAAGTATATTGTGTTTATTAATGAATTTACAAAGTCCACCTTTAAAAAGTTGTTCCAGGATCTTAGAAAATTGAGGTAGACAAGCCTGTAGTTTGTGAAAGGATGTTTATCTCCAGCTTTGTACAATGGGATTAGTTTTGCAGTTTTCATTTTCAAAGGGAATTTACCATTCTGAAATGATACATTACATTATGAGCTATGGGTTTGTCTTGTCTTCAATGATCTTTTTAAACAACATCATGTCAGTATCATAGCAGTCTGTAAATGTCTTGTTCTTACACTGCTTAGTGACTTCAGTTACTTCTTTTTCTTCCACTTCTTCAAGAAACATAGTATTGATGTTACTTTCTGTTAAATGAGGACCTTTGCTTATTGTTGGAATATCCTTAACTAGACTCGATCCGATATTAGCAAAGAAGTTTTTGAATTGATATGCTATATCGTTTGGATTTTTTTCCCATTCAGAAAATGCTTGGGATAGCTTGTGTATTTTGAAGAATTCCTAATTACCATATTTCCTATGGTCCCATTCTTTTTGTATTATTTTTATTATTCTCCAGTATTTTATTGTAGTATTCCTTTTTCCACTTACTCATAATCATTGTTAATTTGTTTTTGTGTGTTGTATATCTCCTCTCAGCCTCTTCACTTCTGTGCTCGACAAATTCTTTCTATAAATTATTTTTTTAATCATTTAGTACTCCTTAAGGTCCTTGCATGTTTAATTTTACTTCTGAATACCTGAATTGGGCAGTTTTTATCATATAATAGTTTGAATATTAAAAAATAAAATCATATGCTTTATCCACATCTTTTTCTTTGTAAATACATTCCCAGTTATACTCCATTAAATCATTTTTAATTCATATCAGTTCTAAATCTTCTAAATTTGAGCCTATTATCATTATTCAATTTGTTATACTTGAATTCATAAGTTGCAAAGACACGTAAATGATCACTGATGTCATTTATTAACTACCCACTTACTAAATTATTATCAATAACATTAGTAAATATATGATCTATTATCGTTGCACTGCTTAAAGGGATTCTTGTGGGTCCGTTAATCAAAGGATGTAGGCCATTACTGTACATGATGTTAACAAAGTCCTCAGATGCTTTATGTTTATTTAAATTCAGTAAGTCTATGTTAAAGTCTCCACATAAGAACAGAGGTTTTTGTCACATATTAGTAAGATTTTTGTTTGTACTATTAAAGTGATCCTCTGTATAGTACTGGAAGTTATGATTATCATTATAGAAAAAAATTACTTCAGGATCAATACCGACATCTTTCAGATCTTCATCATTGCTCTGAGAAGCTGGAAACTCCAGTTCATCATACTGTGCCATCTTGACTAACAGATAGCTGCGTTCCACTTGTCTAAGGGAAGTATTTGATATCATGATGTGAAATCCAAATCTCACTCAGATGTTCAAGGTTTTGGTGTAGTGGTACGAGGGTGGATTAATAATAAACGTTAGTAATTGGGCACCTTTTCTTTTTAGCTCAGCTGTATAATTTCAAGTATTTAACTTCTATTTTACAGTATTTGTTCCATTTTCCAAATGTCCACCTCTTCCCTCACCAGGTATATCGAGGAGTTCTCACAGCTGGGCTTCAAATGAGTCTGAAACGATCTCAAAATCAAGGCGCTCCCCACTTCCCCCACGATTATCCGGACTGTCCTGCAGGCATTCGATTTCAGCTCGAGCAGGAAGCTGAGCTCCTGGACAAATTCAAAAGGTCAGCTGAAGACGCATGAACAAACAAAAACAAAACGAAGATGCTGTGTGATCAAGTCAATGATTTACGATCCATTCCTGCAGGGACATCATGTATGTCCAAAGGTTTAGTACATTTAATGAGGATCTTAGGTCTGCTCCAAGGAAACAAACCAGTCAAAGATGGAAGTTTGTTTTCAGCACATCTCTAAAAAAAGACTTCAGCTAATAATACACTATGAGGTGATAGAACTATTTGGAATTTGCAATACCTGCAGAAGTCTGTTGCTGTTTCATGGCACTAAGACCTTCCAGAATTAGTTTTTCACTGATCTGCAACTTTAGGAATCCAAAGGTTGTCAGGAGACTTGAGGTTCTGGAAGAGGAGTTCTTCTCAAACCACTGAGCCCAGATCATTTCCATGAAGTGGAAATGTTCTCAAAGACTTAGATGGGATACTAATGAGGCTGCTCCTCAATTCTCCCTCTCGTAAGTTGGCAGGGGAACCTGACAGTTTGACCTTGCAACCTTTTCCACAGGCATCCACCTGCCAAAAGGACCAATTACATTAAACATGGCTGTCTGGCTCCTTTCCGTTGCCCCTGGCAACAGCTGGCGGAGGAGTGGGAGCTCCTCATGAGGCAAAGAGGAGACAGAGGACATGGGCAGGCACAACACACAACCAAGCCGAAGGAGGAGGAGATGATGCTACAGCCAGATCAGTCTGGGACCAAACCTCTGAGTGGATTCACCGTCATCAGGTCTGCATTTTTAACATTGCATCGGTTCTTTTGACATGTCCTCCATCATGAGAAAAATACTACGAGTACATGTGAAAACACAATTTTCATCATTAGTCTTTAGGACTGGTGGTTCAGGTCCTCCAGCCTGTATGTGCTCCACTCCTCCAGCTGGGGGCTCAAATCATCACTTTCCTCAATGATTTGATTGAGAGCCTAGCACAGCTTTTGACAGATGATGCATGACCCCTCCTCCTAATGTCTCTGATGAGAACACCCAAAGTGTATCAAGCCTCAAATTGCTGCAATACATCATTAGGACGGGTACAGGGCAGATGGGACCCTTTATCCTCGTGAATCATCTTGTAAGCTTTTCATGTCAATAACTTTTGTGAAGAAGAAATGCGCCCATCTTTACATCGAATTAGCTGCCTCTGTTTTTAGAAGCTGACAGTTTAAAACAGTTTTTTTTAAATAAAACTTGTATGTCCCTGAAGGAAACAAAACGGAATCTTCTCCTTTGTCATAATAGCCTCTACTTCTTACTGAAAAAGTTCATTTTCTCTTCTCAGGAGCAGGAAGTCTCTGAGGCTTCTGTCTGCTTGGTGCAAACTGCCCACATCTAAAGGTCAAAGGCCAGGCCGCGGAGGGGGGGCACCCCCCCTCCAGGACTCGGTTGCTGACACGTTTCTGGCCTCACACAGAATGAGTGTGGTGTGGGTGCGCCTGTCCTTGCTGTCCAAAGGCAAACCTGAGCTCCATGCCATGGTGTGTACGCCAACTCCAGAAGACCTGAGGCTGCTGGGTAAAAAGGACGCCAGCAGCTGCCCCCAGGAGGCCCCCCACAGAGATGACTTTAAAAGCAAAATGAAAGGCAGGAAGAAGAGCTCAAAGAAGGGACCCTTTCAATCATCTGATCCTCCTGGAACTAAAGCATCAGAACCCTCTGACGCAGAACTAAACGCAGACCCTGTGTTGGGGGTGTGGCCTGATCCTCTCCCGAGTATCACCTCTCACTGCTCGCGGATGACCCTCGGCTGGGTCACTGAGGGCGACTTCTCTCTGTCTGCAGGCTGTGGCGAGGCTCTGGGCTTTGTCAGTGTCACGGGTCTCCTGAACACCCTCCTCGGCCAGCCTGAGGAACACAGAGGAAAGGTGCTGCTGCGCAACCCCTCCTCTCTGCACTACCGCTTCGCTGACATCCACATTGAGGTGTGATTGAAGAACCTCTGTAATGCTTCTGCTCCATTCTCACTGCAGACTTTGGTTTGAGGCTAAACACATGCATCCATCAAACGAAAGCTGCCTGGAGCATCAGATGAAAAGCATCAACAGTTAGCTGTTTGCAGCTTTGAGTGCCGTTAGAGAAAGGATGATGAAAAGTTAAAGACCTCGGTTCTGGATTCCTTCATTCATTCTGTTCTAATTTCCTCTTATAGTTTGACAGAATTGGTTTCACAAGTATCCCTGTCTAAAAGCATGAGCTCATAAAACCTTATGCTGTGCTGATCCAGCTTTTGAAAATCCACAGCAACACTTGTGCGCTCTGAACAATTTGACCTCAGGAATGGAGAGGGCTCAAACACATGCACGCTTTGGCTAACAGATACTTAAAGGTCCAGTTTGGGTTTCCACATATTTTGTAATGTGTAGGTGGCAGATCAAAGTTTGTTGCTTGGCAACTCTTCTTTTTTGATAGCAGTTTAGTTGTTTGTGCACAAAGAGATGTATCTGAGGTAAAGATGACCAGGTTGCATACCCCTGCCTTTAAAACAGCTAGTCTTCCATTTGATTAAACAAAAATGTAAAATTATTACTACTGGCCAGCCACTATACATGTCTCCACAAGAACATTTGCAGCTCAGCCTAACATTACTGCACACTGCTAGTCATTTCACATTTTGTCCACCAACAGGGGGTGGTAGTCTACTTGTTTTGTTACAGAATCAGATCCAAATTACGGATTTGACTTTTCTGAATTTGTTAAAACTACTCATTTAAAAAATAAAGGATGCAACCACTGAGACATCTAGTCTTTCTCAAAGGGTGTTTATTCTCAAAGCCATATGTTCCCTCTGCATTACTCATTGTTACAATAATACAGACTCAAACATTTTAAAGAATAAATCAGAGTTGTTGCCTCTTCAGGTAGAAAACCATAACAAATGTAACCACCAGCACGAGTTCAGATGATGCTCATCAAGTCTATAAATAGATTTTTTTGACAATATTGCCAAAATGGCAGTCTCAATGGATGGAGCTGGTCCTACGAATCGTCTGTTTGGCCAGCGCTGCTGCACATGAGTTTAGCTGCCAGGGATCCGTATGTTTGAGTCTTGGCCTCGGGCTGCACTTTGTCCATGCGCGTTCTTCCTGTGAACATGAACAGCACAGCTCATTAGATGGACCCTGCTGCCATGGTAGCAGACCTCTTCAGTCAGATGAATTCAGGGTCACTACTGCTAAACTCATTCTGTCAATGGCTTGGTAGTGTGCCAACGGGCAGGCTAAATTTAAAAAGTAAGTTACCTGGAATCCTGTTCATTTCGATGAAATTGCGGTCTTGTTGCTTTGTCTTTGGTCTGTTTCGAGCGATCAGGAAAACTCCAAGGAAGGACAGAAGACAGCTGGAAGAGAGTTTCAGGAAAAATAAACCATCCGGTGCTGTATGCCTTAAAGAAGCATGTGATGGTAGGATTTATTAAACTTACCCAAATAAAAACATAAAAATGTTCAGTAAAGCCAAGCCCTCAAACTCTTGGTAAAATATTATCCCTGCAATGAAAGTAAACATGAATGAAGCATTTTACTGACAACAGCAGCAAGATCGTCTATTTATAGCCCTCCATATGTCTGTAAAACAGCAATAAGAACAATTCTAAGATAGATTCAGGGAGATTAACATATTAACACCAGAGCAAAAGTCTACTTTTAATGTTACTGCATCTTTTTATTTGAAAACAGAATGGGCAGCATTTCCATTTTCTGTTTGAATGTCTTAGTGACCAGAACTGGTTTTTGTGATCATCACTGTGTTGAAGCCAAAACAACAATCTTCATTGTGGACCGAATCTTAAAGGAGAAGTCCACCCACGGATGTTGTCACACCGCTGATATAATACATCAGCAATTTGTTGTTCAGTGGAGTCAATAGTGGGTTTACTGAGTGGGCAGGCAGGCAGAGCAGTAGTAATGCCAAGAGTGTTTTCAGAAAAAAAAGGGTGAGTAAGTGGACACGACACATCTCGTGGCCTCGTGGTGTGCTGGAGGTGTCCCTGTGTGATCATATGCTGCTGCAGAGAAGCACCATGTTCTTCCTCTAAAGCTCCAAAGTGTCTGTGGAAACAGGCTGGCAAAGCCAGAAAACCAGGTAAAGAGATCTCCATCTACAGCCCTCTGTTTTCCAATGTATTTTGCATCTTTATGTCCTCACTCAGATATAAACCTAAACTGGTAAATCCTTTTCAATAAACAACTTTAAGCTTTTGGTTTGTTCAGCCTTGCTGAGCAAGGACTTCTGAGTGTTTTACACAAGCAGAAGTGAATCACCATCTTAGTGCATGGTGTGTGGGTTTGTCACTGATCATTATCCTCATGCAATTACTATTTTTTATGACAACTTTAGATGGTACTTATGCAGTGTTTTTACACGTTTTTTTGTCAAAACAGCATAGAAGAAGATGGAAAAAGCTCCATTAAAGATTTCTACTAAGAGTTTTTCTAAAGGTGTCTCGGTTTAATGTGGTGTTGGAGCTTTTTTTACAAACCATTTTCCAGTTACATTGAATGCAGCACATTGTGAAAAAAGAGATAAGGATACATTTAATTATCCCACTCAAATCTAAAGGTGTCACACCAAAGGACAAACAAAAAAATTGGCAAAAGGGACTGTGTTTTTTTAAATCCAGTGTATAAAGTAAGTTTTTTGGTTTGACTACTGTGAACAAATACATTTCATTTGTAGCTTGACCTTCTGCCTGTGTCCTACAGTCTCTGTTGTTTATTTCAAACTTATAGTTTTTCCATTAAAAAAACTTTATGGGTGTTTACAGGAAACGTTAACACTAAACCATGATATTTCCTGACATTTTCATGCAAGAAAAGGCCTTTATCATACAATATTCATCCTGAAACTATTATTGTGGAAACTGTTGTATATTGTTAGTATATTAATACCTCATCAAAATAAACAATGTAACTTTAAAACCCAAACAAATTATGACTGAAGACATAGAGGGCTATTGGGGTTTATTTCTTGCCCTCAGAGGGAACGATAGAGTTAGCAGTTATAATATGAGCTCATTTCTGTCATCTAGTTGTAAAAAAAAATAGGTTCACATGCAGCGTTTAATTTTTTTTTTACAATTTTACCAAAAAGTTATAAAGAATAATTTTCTGTTATAAAATCTAAGTGGTTGTTTTTATTTTCCAGTTGTCCAATATTATTAAAGAATTGCTCTGACTTAAATTTTCTTTCACAGTTTAGGAGTCGGCTGCACGGTGGCGCAGTGGTTAGCGCTCCTGCCTCACAGCAAGAAGGTTCCCGGTTCAAGTCCTGGCTGGGGGACCTTTCTGTGTGGAGTTTGCATGTTCTCCCCGTGCATGCGTGGGTTTTCTCCGGGGACTCCGGCTTCCTCCCACCGTCCAAAAACATGCTTCATAGGTTAATTGGTTACTCTAAATTGTCCCTAGGTGTGCATGGGTGTGTGATTGTGACTGCGACAGACTGGCGACCAGTCCAGGGGTGTACCCTGCCTTCGCCCATGAGTAGCCGGGTTAGGCTCCGGCAACCCCGTGACCCCGAAAGGGATAAAGCGGATTGGAAAATGAATGAGTTTAGGAGTCTTATAGTTATGTTTTACCGATTTGATTTAGCAGGAATACTCACAAAACCAACCCATTCTGGTCCCTCTTTTGATCACAACTAGTAATTATTGTTTAAAAGGGTATTTACTAATTATTATAGAGTAATCAAATCAAAACAGGCTTGAGAAAAATTGTAAATGGCCAGCAAACCTGTTGCTGTATTGTTCTGAATCTCCAGGAGAAACTATTCCACCTTTTTAAACTTATTGAGAAAGAGTAGAAAAAAGCTTTGTGCAAAAGAAGACAATTTTATCCACAGGTAGAAAAAAGTGTAAAACATAATGTGTACAAGGTGGAAACCCTGTACTTTTATTACGTACAGCGGGGAAAAAAGGATTTTGTCAGTCACCAATTGTGTAAGTTCAGATGCAGGTCTGCACATGTTAATGGCTTAAGCAGGGGAACGCACCTGACACTGCAGGATTTGATGGTAGCCTTTGTTACTTTGGTACCAGTTCTCTGCAGGTTATTCACCGAGTACCCCTGTGTGGTCCTGGGATTTTTATTCACCTTTTTTTTTGTGATCATTTTGACCCCAAGCGGTGAGATCTTGTGTGGAGCTCCAAGCTAAGATAGGTCATCAGATCAGCGATCTTGTATTTCTTCCATTTTCTAATAATTGTTCCAACAGTTGATCTCTTCTCATCCGGCTGCTTACCTGTTGCAGATTCAGCTTTCCTAGCCTTGTGAAGAAGGTCTACTATTTTTTTCTGGTGTCCTCTGACAGCTCTTTATTTAAGGTTGGAGTGTGACCGTTTGGACAGGTGTCTTTTATACAGATAACCAGTTCAAACTAGTGATATTAATACAAGTGGATGATGGAAGCGCTTCTCAAAGAAAAAGTTACAGGTTTTTAAGAGAAAGAAATCTTGTTTGTTGGTAAGAAATAGTTATTTTACGGAGGAATTGACCAATTATTTGAATAAAAACGCTACAATGTGATTTTCTGGATTCTTTCTGCCCTATTCTGCCTCTTACAGTTGAAGTGTGTCTATGATGAACATTACAGACCTCTACCATCTTTTAAAGTCCCGCTCTGATCATCTTTTGATCTATTGTAAAAGTCTTCCCAGTGGTTTTTTTAATTAAGATTTTGCCATTTTTAGCCTAAATCAAAAACCAGAGTCGCTTTCTGGGACATAATTTCTGCAGAGTGGAAGGAGTTAGTGGAACTATTGGTGCTGAGCAAGCCTGCCCCAACTTCCCATCATTCCTTTGCTTACACTCTAGTTTACAGCCCCTCACAACCCCAACCTAACATTACTGCTGAGACAAAAATGAAGAGCAATATTGGAGCTATCCAACCGTGCATTTTTGATCCAAATTCCAGTTCAGACGAGGAAAACCAAGACATACATGGATCTGTTTGTAAGTGGGTGCATCAGAATGGAGCGGAGCCTGTGGCTTGCCGTAGTAACTTGTACGTCACAGCTACAATCTTATTCCAGCTGCATTTTCATCTACTCCTGATTCACCACATTTTGAATAAAGAAATACTCAGAATTGCAGTTTTAATCCTAATTTTCTTTATACAACTCCTCCATCATGAGAACGATGCTACAAGAACATGTTTAAAACACCAAAAACATCATTTTCATCTGAACGAATCTTTAAAGCCTGAGAACATGAAAAATTTATGGCTGATTAAATACTTTTTTGTCCCACTGTATTGAAATGTACTTCTGTGACACAGTCAGACTCTGGTTCCTAAATCCTGGCAGGTTAAACTCTACTTGATTTCTACAACACCTTTGTGACAAATACAGCTTTTTAGACGTTTTTGATCTTGTGTCATCACCACAGGGCAGCACCAAGAAACACAACCTCACAGCCATGCGTTTGTCCATGAAAATGAACTGGATTTATAGCTGGCTGAAACCAATATTTTTCAGAAACATACTTCACTACCAAAAACACACGCTTGTGGAGCATCTTCATAAAATCAGGCAGATGTGTTATGTTCTCGAAGAACAGTGGAAACAAAAGTCAACATATATGTTAGACAGACATAACCAGCCCTGAAACGTGTTGTTCTGCACCCCTCCGGTTTGCTTGGCTAATAACATTTTGATATTTGCATATCAGCCTCATTTGATGTCTTTGTTGCAGACTTTGAGCCACAGATTAGAACAAATTTGGTTTATTGACAACTGCCAAGACAATGTCTGCAGGCATTTTTAACACTATAGAGAACTGAAATTGCAACATGATGCAGAATGATCTTAGCAGGGCACCAGGTAAGCTTATTGATACAGGGGCCTATTGTCAGCAAAATTAGAGTCAGCTGCACATACAAGTGTTCCCTCGTTCATCCCAAGAGTTAAAAACCTGTGATAGAGGAAATCTGAAAAGTAGAATTACAGAAGTTTTAAGTCTTTACAACTCCTCACTATATACTTTCTACACTTTTCTCAGACAGACATGAACATTTTTACACTTTTCTCTCTTGTTTAAACTCTCAAAGTTCAAACCTTCATTGAAAAAGAAGTCCAGGATGAAATCATACAAAAAACAGATCAACATGACTGAGGGTTTTATGTAGACTTGGCTAGCTGAATGCATTTTGTACAGGAGACACAGAACAGAGGAGATTGACATGGTCTATATCCAACGAGGATGCAGATCACACACAAATAAATGAAAAAACACGCAAAACTGCACTGAAAAAAGGGCGAAACAGTGAGATTGTGAAAAATAAAGTTAAAGATATAGTGAGGGAACACTATATGTTGTACTTCAAATATGTAGGTATGGGCAACAGATGACTTTGCTTGGTTCACATCTGCTCAGAGGGAAAAGCAGTCCCATAGGCCTATGTAGATACTTTATTTTATAACCAAAAGGGACCTTTTGGTGCTTACCTGCAACTGTAGCACTTGTAGTGAAGAACACAAAGTTGATCGGAACCACCTCTGTGGCATCAAACATCTTCATGGCTTGATTGAGAAATCTGCAAGAAGAAGATCATAAGATTCAAGAGGAACTGTATACAAACTCCACAGTGACAGATGCTCTCTGCCCTTTCCACTTCATAGGTGCACTAATGTCACAGTGTCATAACTGCAGTCACCTTCCACTTGCTCAACAAATGAAAAGCCTTTTCCTGTGATGGTTGTGAGAAACATGAAGATGCGGGAGATGCTAAAACATGCAGAGTGCACAGAAACAGGGAGAGAAGCTTGACTAACTTGATCTGGAATCCGCAGGAGGCCACCATGACAACAAGCATGACGTAGAAGATGGGGTAGATGAGCTGCAGCCGACCTTGTATCGACTCTGCGATCATTCCCGACACGGCTTTCACTGAGATGACTGTAAGAGAGGCTGCAACAGCACACACGTCACTCCAGCATCTGCAAGTTCCTCACCCTTTTTCATTGAATCGTAGGGTCTGAGACTGTGCTTTACTGTGATGTCATTTTTAATCACTATTACTAAATATTATTTCTTCTTCAAACTTCAATAATTCTAAATGTAGCATATTTTAATAAGTAAATCAATCTGCCAATAAAACAAGTGGAAAATGTACTTAATTTACTGTAAAACCAGTCATTCTTTTTCACTAAAACATTAGCTGTTAAGTGGCAGTGTCTTCTATCAAGTGCAATAGGTTAATTTTACTAGAAATTAGTCAAATGTCTGTGGTCAGAATGAGAGTTTTTGCAATGCGTTACAGAAACGGCAGCTGAGCACGGATCCAGGTTTGGTAGCCTGGCAACAAGGCAACCTCTGACGACAGGAAGCGGTTTAAATCCCAACTTCTGCACTCATTTGGGCAGCTCCAGACTTGTTCTTACCGAGCAGGGCGACCAGCAGCATCACAACGACAAAGTGCTTCACATTTCTCCTCTTGTACAGATAGAGGAGGATACAATACAGGACGACCTCAATAAACTGTTGAGAGAACACAGAAAAGGCTTAAACAATCATTCATGCAGAATCTATTCCCTTCAACTTTGCAGGAAAAATGAGAACATGAACAGCATTCCCTCCGACCATTATCTGTTTCACAAAGTGCTGCGAGCAGCCAGAGTTCAGCAGGTTTTAATGGAAACAAAAGACTGTGGCAGAAAAATGAAATGAATTCCTTGTCTTTAATGAGAAGCCTTGGGCTGTCCTTGTAAGCCTAGCAGCATTTAGACGTTAAAGCACCAAAACACCAGCTCTAATGGATGGAGAGAGCGACAAGTACAAGTACAGTATTGAGGAGAAAAGGGCAAGATGACCTTTAAATGTCTCTCAATGTCATCCTGATGCTGCAGCGAGCACACCAAATAAAGAGATGTTTTAAAATGTCAATATTTGGCACAAAGATGGATCAACAGAGATCAGGGTCACTAATAGCAGATTTACTCATTTACAGCTTCCTCTGTGAATGACACTCAGCAATCTTCGCAGATTGGATGACGCTATGACCTCTAGAAATAATGAGAAGTTTGTTATGGATATTTCATTTCTTCTGATTAATCAGCAGCTACAGCCAATCCCACCCTTGTTCTGCTGCAGGCAGATGACTATTAACAAATGCTCTGCCTGCAATGCAAAACCACAAAGCTTTGTGCACACAGTCCCAGCAGCAAGAGGAAACAAAAGTGGCTTGATTTTAAATTCATCTGCATTTCTTCAGCGCTCCAAATGTATTTTCCTGCAGGAATATTTCTCTTTTGTCTGCTCCTTTTGTCTCTATTTTTTCCTCCATCAGCTCAGAAAATAGGAGCAATTCCAGGAGTGAAGAGGGGGTTTTGGTAAAGTGTAATGTTGTGTTCTGAATGATGGCAGCCCCACACTGCAGGGCATGCTTTTACCTTTTACCCCCTCTGATAAAAAAATTTGTTTCGAGTGTTTTTATCACGTTCTTGTTGCATTTTTCTGATTATAGCAAACATGTATAAAGAAAATTAAGCTCAAACCTGCATTTCTGAGTATTTTTTTGATCAAATCATTGTAAATCAGAAGCAGACAAAAACAATGCTGTTTGAAAAAGATTGCATTTATGACACAGAAGACACAACTGGCAGGCCACAAGCTTCCTGCTTCGCTCCATTCTGATGCATCCACTTGTAGACAAATAGATCCATGTCCATCTTTGTTTTCCTCGTCTGAGCTGGACTCTGGATCAACACTGTACGGCGGGACGGCTCGATTATCGCACACCATTTTTGTTGCACTGGTAATGTTACCTTGGAGGTGTGGGGGGCTGTAAGGTAGCAGGAGTGTGTAAACAGATGGGTGACGGGAAGGGGGGAGGTGGGTTGCCTCGGCACTAACAGTCCCGCCCACAACTCAGAGGTGACTTTCTAATGAACTCCTGCTGCTCTGCAGAAAAGCTGTCCTGGAAAACGACAAACTTTGTTTTAATTTACACTAAAAACAGCATAATGATCATTTAAAGACCACTGGGAATACTTTGAAAATAAATCAAAGGATGATTGGAGTGGGTTTTTATGGAACAGTGAAATCATCCTTCTGGGCTCTGTGGTGCTCAGTTATTGGGTTTTATTGATAATCAATAAATGTTTCCTCAGGTGAGTTTGTACCTGCAGTTCATGCACTACATGAAACTACAAGAGCAAGGCCAGAAGAAGTCAGCGTTCGGTTATAATTCTCTGCTTAAGTTATAACTAAGGCAGTCAAACAAAAATCTTTTTTTTTTATTTTAACAACATAAACGTAGAAGAAAACCTTGAAAACTGCTAAAATCTGCTTTTAGAATGACTTTTCTGTGCAGACATTACATTTTAAAATGTCATTTTTGGGATGAATATACTAAAAGACAAGCCCTTTTTCTCCCAGCTCTATTCTGCACTCTGGAACAGTTACCATGACAATGCCTATGTTTATGCCACGTTTGCCTGGGGTGAAACTGGATCAGGAGAGTACATGGATGAGTGCTAATGGACCTGCCAACTGCGAAGTAGAAACAGTAGGATTACTTTTGTAATTTCAATAATTACAAGTGTTTAAAACAATAACATTCATATATATATATATATATATATATATATATATATATATATTAACCAAATTACCAGGATATATTTATCTGATCATCAATTTACATTTGTCAAGCAGCGGATGAAAAGCATCATAATGAACATAAAAAAAGGCTTCCAGTTAATGGATTTTTAAAAATTGCCATTGGTTAATTGTTCACAGCATCCTCAATTTGCCATAAGTTCAGAAAGACAGACGGCTTTAAGGAGGAATTTGAAGAAATACCTACAAGGTAAAGCAGGAAGTGCCAGCTGATGAGGTAGTACTGCACCAGATGAGCTGTGATGTGGGTCGATGTATGGGGGGCGAAGGTAACCAGGACGTACGTTCCTGTTATCGCCAGCGTGCCACCTGTGAAAGGAGGACAGCAGAGAGCAGAAAGGCAGCAGAAATTGGGTTTTTCCTACTGCAAACATACAAAATAACTGTTAAAAATGTATTTCACACGTTATGTCAATCAGAACAACTCAAGCGAGAGTACAAGCTGCTGAACCTGCAGGGAAGGCTGAGTCTTTCTACTCAATTGTTCCAATTCACTATTTTTTTTATTCTGCTTTCTGAGCTGAAATCCATCCAATAAAAAATCATCACAACAAAAAGACATTACAGAAAGGAAGTACAAAAAATGGTTAAAATGTTGTTTTGTTTCATCTGACACAACAATACACAAAGCTGTGTGGCGCTGAAATGAGTGTCAGTCAGCCTGCTGTGCTTTTGTCGCTGTGACTGCCATCACCATCTCAGCTTTTAGCAGCAGACTCCACAGCTAAGCAAAGCAATCCCAGCTGTTTTTACAATGCAGATTAGGATTCAGAGCATTATTCGTGCCGGAATCGTCGTTGTGCTTTTGTTTAGACGCTAATGATATGATCTGAGATATGCTCTACTCAAGTCCCCTCAGCAGTGAGTGTTGTGGTTTCAGATGTTTGCTTACCAACTATGTCAGAGGTGTACACGGTCTCCTTCAGGAAAACCACTGAGATGACAGCGCTGGCTGAGAAGGGAAGACCTCATTAGTTGCTTTCTTAAAAAGTGCAATAAGAAGAAAAGCTTTACAAACATGTCTACAGATTAATTCTCCATTGCATGAACACTCAGACTGCATGGCAGCAGAAGGGTCAACTCTGTCAGCCCCTATCCTGTTCCACGCTTTTGGGAGCTGGTTGATTAAGATGATAGTCGGAAGCGGAAGCAGAGGAAAATCAAAAGCTAAGCCTGGGTTTAGTCTCTGAAGGCTTTGTGGATCTCCACAGAATGGAGGCTGACTCAGCATTCAGCTGTCACAGAGGCAAACAGCGACGCAGGCGTTACACACAGACATGCTGTTAAACAGGCGGGGATGCAGATGGACGGCCACACAGGCAGACACGCTACCCGAATCAGAAAAACAAACATGGAGGCAAAGAGACAGATGACACGGAAGCAACAGGATCTGCCAGTAACAGCAGCCGGGGAGGGGGCCCTGGCCCTCTCAACACCTCAGTGAGAAGAGTCCTGCATCATTTGTTGGAGTACTCTGGACAGGTGTCATTCAGACGGGAGAGACAGTGATATACAGAGATGGAGACAGAGTGAAATGAAAACGTGCTTGGAAAAAAAAAGAGCAGCTGAATGTGTCAGGGACAGCATTCAGGTAACGCCTAAAGCCTGTTTCCTAACTTTAAACACCCAAACTGATGCCATGCATTTGGTGAATGTTTTTTATCAGAGAGCAGAGGTTAGTCTAAGAGCTTCATCACTAATTCATCTGATTTAAAGATGACATCAGTTCAGAATCTCCTCCTTTGTGTGGACTTTCATCCACTCATCTTGAATCGTTGAAGGTGTAGCACATTGACAGGGCTGCTCTGTCAATTTGAAAGCTTTATAAACACTCATTTAAATTCAGATGAAACAGTAAGTTGTTAAATATTTCATACTGTGACGACGTTCACATACACATTAACGGCTGCACTTTTGCCTCTGGGACCATCTGGATCTAAGAAGTAACCATAGCAACTCACAGCAAAGTGAGATTCACACAGCTTGATAAAATGCGAAATGTGGCAACAGGAACCTCTGGAGGGATGCGGTTGTGTCACTGCTGCTGTGTGTGTGTTGTGTTGGTGCGCATGTGTGTGTGCATCAGATCAGTGCTGCCTTAATTCAGTACATGTTCTCTCAGATGTGCGGTAATGGGAACCTCCCTGTGGGAAAATTCAATGTGTCTGACTTTCCGGCACCGCAGAGATCTGACGCCAAAAGATCAAAGCGACTAAAGTCTGTCTGCCTTCTTCAGAAAAACCTCATTTATGGTACATGTGCTGGCTTACGAACACACAAAGACGGACTGACAGAAAGTCTCTGACAAGAGTGCAAGAATGGATTTGATGTCCAATTTTCAGCTTGAAAGTGAAATCTCTGTGCAAAAGGACGTTTGTGGGGCATTTTTCAGCTCACAAAGGTCATTAGAAATCTTAACTGACTCTTTGAATTTCTAAGTGGTGTCAACACGTGTTACTAAATGCATGTTTGATGTCTGAGATGAATGCTTGTCCAGCAGGTTTCTCTTTATTCCTCAGCCTTCTGCCTCATTTCCATTGGGAGACATGCATTCTGGGAAAGAGCGGATGCTCCTCTCCGCACAGCAGCACTGGGACAATGCTGTCATTCCTAATAGATACAGCTCTGTGGACAGGACAGCAGTAATTGCTCTCTGTGGAGTATTGGAGTTCCGGTGTGACATGAACAGACAGGCGGGTGCCCCCCACTCCTCTCATCTATTTATACCTCTCTACTTGTTTCCTTGTTCCTTCCTTTTGTTCTTCCCAATTTACTCGTCTCTCTGAAGTCGGACACCTTTCTGTTTCCTCTCCTAACCCACAAGCCACCCTGTTTACGCACTCCAGCCATCCAAACCCCCCCTTTCCCCCAGGAGCTAAAGTGGAGCTCCAAGAAAACCATCAAAACAGCACAGCAGGCGGGAAGTTTGTGCATGTACACGTGCATGCGCATGTGTGCACATCAGCCAAAGGAGCTTCTCAGATTGACAAAATCCATTAGACTAGGGTGTTTCTACATGTCACTTCAGTCACGCACACATTGTAGCGGCATGTGGTTCAGCGTTCATTTCCATATGTGTGAGTCAGAGTGTGAGAGTGACTTGTTAGCTGTGAGGACAGAGCGTATAGTAGTCACAGACATATTCCTCTTCATTTGTGCTGCATCACTCGATGAAAACGCTCCTTGAGAAGTACTCGACAGCTGCTCTGCAATCGCCGATTCTCATGAGGATTATTGCGAGTAAAACGGAGGTGAATGAAGGTCATATCACACATCACATTAAGAGGTTCCTGTTTCCGAGCTGATCCTTAATCCTTGTTATTTCAAGACAGCATTTATCAGCTCACTGAAGCAAAAAGAACAATAGAGCTGCAGGGAAGAGGAGCCACTTTACTAACAACCTTTGCAGGTTGGTTTCGTACATTTTTCCCCAAACAATTCAACCACTTGTAAGATGATTCTGAAGGACTTCGCTGAATGGCAACCATCATTGCAATCATTGACTCTTCCTGTATCGCAGTGTCAGGAGGGAACCTATGCTAAAGTGAGTGCTCCGAGCAGCTTCCAGCTGAAGCACGCTCTGATTAACCCGAATAAATCTGTCCAGAATAGTGCACACTGAAATTAATCTGATTTCCTGCATGACAACTAGGTTACAATTGGGTTACACTCTTTTTCTGGCATGAGTCATAGGATTCCCAATGTCCAGAGTAATCTGGATACCCGAGAAATCGTAAACATGAAAATACTTGGATTTATCCTAATCATAATGAAATAATTCACAAAATGTTCACAAGCAGGAGTCCAGGACAAAGAATAGAAAAAAGATTAAAAATGATGTTAACGTTGACTTCTGCACAGGCTCAAATAGGATTAATAAAGAATCAGTCCGATGAAAATTGTGTTTTTAACATGTTCTTGTGGTATTTTTCTGATGACGGGGGACATATACGAACCACAGTACTGAGACAGCTCAGTTAAAGATCGTTAATGATATCAGTTGTGCTTTGGATTCAGGTCAGATCTCAGTATTAGTTCGACTAGATCTAACCTGATCCTTTTAAACAGACTTAAAAGTTTTGGCATTTCAGAGACTGTTTTCAAGTGGTTCAAATCCTATCTCATGGAGAGAAACTTTATGGTAAACATGGACATACACTTTTCTGGGGTCCACAAAATTAAATGTGGTGTGCCTCAAGTTTCCGTCCTTGGCTCCTTGCTTTTTAACATCTACATGCTTCCTCTGGGGAATGTCATCAGGAGGCACAACATCAGCTTTCATAGCTATGCTGATGATACCCAGCTGTACATTGCTATGTCTCCTGATGACACAAGACCAATAGAAGCACTTTTTAATTGTATTTTAGATGTAAAATCATGGATGGCAAATAATTTTCTGCAGCTCAACCAGGAGAAAACAGAAATTTTGGTTATTGGTCCTGAAGCCAAGAGAGAGAAACAGTTTCTCAAACTAAAAGATCTTTCATTCAATTTTTCTGAAACAGTCAGAAACCTGGGCGTTATTTTTGACTCCAAGCTAACATTTATCCCACATATCAAGCAGGTGATTAAAACTGGTTTTTATTCTCTTAGAAATTTGGCTAGGGTCCGCCCAATTCTCTCTCTTGCGGCTATGGAGACGCTAATGCATGCCTTTATCATCAGTAGAATTGATTGTTTTAACGCCCTTGTAGCTGGTCTTCCAAAAAATAACATTAAGAACCTTCAGCTTCTCCAGAATTCTGCTGCACGAGTTCCCACTAAGACCAGAAGGTGAGCTCACATCACCCAGATTTTAAAATCCCTGCATTGACTTCCCATCTGCTTCAGGACTGATTTTAAAATACTCTTAATGGTTTTTAAATGTCTGAACGGTCTTGTGCCTTCTTATTTGTCTGATCTTTTAGTCAAATATGAACCCTCGCGGACCCTGAGATCCTCTGGCACTGGTCTACTAATCATTCCAGCTGTGAAAACCAAATCCTACGGAGAGGCATCTTTTCAGTATTATGGCCGTCGGTTGTGGAACAGTCTGCCAGAGGACCTGAGAGCCACAGAGAGCATTGATGCTTTTAAGAAAAGGCTCAGAATTCATCTTTTTAACTTAGTTATAGCTAATTTTTTGGTTTTAAATTTTATATTTATTTTGTATCTTATTTTATCACGTTTTATGATTTTTACACCGCATGATTAATAATTTATTTTATGCTCATGTTTTATTGTTTCATTGTTTTATTGCTTTAATCAAATGTTTACTTTTTTTTGTTACTTTTATATATATATTTTTATATCCAGTGCCTCCTCGGCTGGGTTGGGTCTGCTGCAGCTCCAGATGGAGACCTGCCTCGCCACCTTGCTGTGGTGATGCTGGGCCCCCGCCTGTGATGCTGCACTTGGCTGGCTTTGTGGCTGTCCACATAGGAAGAGTTTCCACCAACTAACTTTCTCCGTGCTCAGCCTGTTGTGCCGTTTATCTGCATCAGTTAAGGGGGTGGGAGTTGTGAAAGGGGTTTGGGGTTGTGTGTGGGTGGGGGGTGTATTTTTAACATGGTTGTGCTTGTTTTATATTTGTTTTATTTTGGTGTAAAGCACTTTGTGTTATGTTTCATATGAAAAGTGCTTACAAATAAAGAATGATTGACTGATATAGACAACATATAGCTTATAATTGTACTTTTGAATATTTCTTAACTTAAGTCGTCGTGAATCAGGAGCTGATGAAAAACTGCATTCTGAAAAACTTTACATTTGTGACAGAAAATACGCTGTTCGGGCCAGCGAGCTCCCTGCTCTGCTCCATTCAGACAGACAAATAGATCCATGAACATCTTTGCTTTGCTCAACATTTTTGTTGCACGGCTAATGTTACTGGGGTGTGAGGGAATGTAAGCCTGAGGTAGAACGTGTAAACAGAGAGCTCTCAGGTATGAGTGACGGGAAGGGTGGACAGGATGGCTCAGCGCCAACAATCCTGCTCAAAACTCAGAGGTGAATTTCTAATGAACTCCTGCTGCTCTGCAGAAACGATGTCCAAGAAAACAAAACAGGTTTGTGGATTTGTAGCTAAAAATGACATGATCATCATTAAAAGACCAGTGGGAATGATGCATCATTGATCAAAAGATGATTGGTGGAGATCTTGATTATACAAATTCCAGATGTAAGCTACAGGTTTTATTTTTAGTAAACTAACTGGATAATGGAGAATTGTTTGTATTAAAGATTGTGTTAAAAATGTATCCATGAACTGGGTGCAATGCTAGTTAGTAAATTATATGTCGGTTTTTCGGGATCCATTTTTTAAATTGTGTTGTTCTGACCAGCATGTGAAAAGCTTAGAAAGGAGCTGAAAAGCAGCGTCTTTGGTGAAAGGTTTTTTCTGTGTTTTGTTTAAAATAAATATTCAGTTATTCAAATGTTACAAATCACTCATAATGAAGAAGATGGTCTTCTTTTGGGCAAATGTGCAATGCTTTCTTTCGGACAGAATTTTAGTAGCAATTTATCTTCCTGGTCTGCCATTTGTCTTTTATTTTTTTCTCTTAACTAGCAAACCCAAATATTTGCACTTCCAAATCCCACTGGAGCAAAGAAGATATGAAAGGGGAAGTAAAGAGTAATGCATGCTTTGTGGAAATATGATTTCTCTGTGCATTTAAAAAACAAAAGAAGACAAGTTTTATTACTTGTTTGATATAATTGGTTGTCAGCTTCATTAGTTTGGTAGAAATGATTTCAAAATGTTTTTGAAATCAAACTCTGAAAAGGGTTTCAATAATGACAACTAAAGGGTAAATTAAAACTAGCACAAATGTATTTACTGGTAAATTCACACAGTCTATGTCAGCATTCCCCCTAATCCCTAACTACTAAGAACTACATAGTGCGGGACAATCTAGTGCCCTGGATTTTAAAAGCAATTCGGACACCATGCTCACTACTTTTTTAAAAAAATATGTCAACACCGATTTCCCAAAGTAAAAACCAAACAAATGTGAACATTTTACGAAAACTATTTTAATTCCATTGTGTTCTCATAATGAAAGTTTGGATAGTTTATAAAAAAATTAAAATACATTTCTTTGACATGAAAACTCATTCAAACACAATGCATTTGGGAAACTTCTGGGAGATTCCTAGGGCACTGAATTTTGTAATTATACATTTGGACAGACCCACAAAACGCCCTACATAGTGCACTAAGCAGTCGTAAAGGAATTCGGACGCCACCACGGACTGAAGCGTTCATTCATTCAGAAGCCGCAGACTGAACCAGGGCAAGTGCCTGTGTGCATAACATGAAGAAGACTTCTGATGGAGCAGGTGGATGTGCACATATCTGGATTTTTCTGGTTCAATATACACACAGACTGTTAACAGATCTTGACAAAATATGGCAGAGAAGGAAGTCTTCAGTTAAAAAAAAAAACAAAAATGTATGATTTAAATATTCACGTTACTTAAAAAAAAAGACAAATCTTACAAGTAACAATCTAACATCTATTTCAATCATTGCTTATTTCTGTACTAGTAATGCATTACAGATTTCAGCATTTTACATCATGAATGTTTGATCTCTCAGCCTTGGAGAGATGCTTTTGCTTTGAAAAAACCTTTTAACAGGATCACAAGAGCTCAAAACAGACTTCACGTGGCAGAACTGCATGAAGCTTTTGCTCTCGCTGACACTCATCGTTTATTCATGAGAGAAAAAAGGTCATACTCACCTATAACAGACACACAGCCCAGCGGGGCAATAAGTGAGGCGGGGGCAAAGCCATAGGCCGCAAAGTTCCCCAGCTCCCCAACGCCCATGAGAATCATGCCGCACCACCACACGGCGGAGGTGTAATACGGCTTGGAGCCACGCTGAGCCTGACGGACATGAGCGTATTTCTGTGTGCAAGAAAGGGGGCAAAACATTGTTCACAGGGGGCTGAAGAAACTGCAAGACTTCTCAGCCTCATGCTGGCTCATTTTTAGGACTTTGAAAACAAAGTTCCCAATTAAGAGATACCTTCAGACTGAGACAGTTCCCACAACACACCTGCTCTGCTGATGAGTATTTTATTAAGTAAGAAGCAACAATTAGGCAAGTTGATGAAGCAGGAAGTCTTCTAATCCAAACACTAATTTACAGAACAACAGTTCTGTCTCCACGAGCTCATGGAGCCTAATAATAATGAACCATAAACACCTTTGCAGCATTTCCCATTTGAAGCTGCGTTTCTCTGTCAGCCTTAGTGCCACAAATGGCACAGTTTCTGCATTGGCTCAATCAAATGCAACCAAGCATAAAAGCTGAATCCAATTTAGAGACAATGAGGAATGATGATTGTTTGCAGCTAAAAACGCTTTAGGACAACATCTCATGAAGTTTAAAATGATGAATGTATGTTTGTGAATAACAAATGACATTTCCTGATCACGTGGAATTCCACTGAGCTGTAGGAAACACTTCATTTATTAATCAACCTGAAGAACATCATAGGTACTTTAATAATACTATATTAACATCCAGTTAAAAAAAAACCAATTGCTGGTCACCATAAGCCAACTTTAAACTAACATTTTGACGCCTATTGATGCAAATGGGCATCAAACCACTTTGGCCCCAAAATTATCTCAATTTAACATCTACTTGAAAGCACAATCAGATCTTTTTCATAGCTGAAAATAAGTTTAGGAGTCAAGGGTTTTTGAGTCATAATATTCACGTTTTTTGCTGACCATTGCTATATCAATGCACATTAGTGAGTCCATAGAAAGTCTCAAGACACAGGATTTTGCAATCGTGAGAAACTATCAGGGGAAAAGTTCAGTGTCAGAGTGTGGTGTACTGATGAATTCCTGTGTTATTTACCTGTATGTTGAGTGAAAAGCTGATGAGGACATTCCCACATATGGAGATAAGAATTCCCAGGAGATAGGTCTGTAGCAACAAACAGTAAACAGGGAGAAGGATTAGGGAATTCTCTATATGCCAAACAAGTCCAAACACACAATGAGGCTGTGCATCCCATCATCTCCAGATGTCCCGTTAGTCGCATTGATGACAACAACACAGCTGCTCACTGTCATCTTTTTCTTTACACTCAAAGAAATGCGTTCTTGTTAGACAGCAAAGGTTCAGAGTTTGAACATTTCAGACATTTTCCAGACATCTAAACTCTTCCTCATCCTTGTAACTGCAGTGACATTTGACACAAGCAGAGCGGATAACATCTTTACATACAAGAACATGCTGGTCATGATAAGAACTGAAGGTTTGAGGAGAAAACAGAGTTCACACTGACACTGGAAGCCTGCTACTGAGCAGTGAGAAAAAACTACTGTCAAGATCATTGTGTTTACTGCTTACTTTCTACTGTGTTCACAAAAACATAACTGACACCTTCATGATGCACTGAAAAAAACCCAACAGGAGCTGTTAGCCGCTCAACAGAAACTAACATCTGAGGCTTGTCACAAAATTTCAAATACTTTTCATATATTAAGGAACAAGACTTCTCTTATTTTCCATTAATTTTAAAGTCCCATTTTGATCATCTACTTTAAAAGCGTTCCCAGTGGTCTTTTAATTATGATTATCCAGTTTTTAGCCAAAGTAAAAAAAAACCTGTGTTGTTTTCTAGAACATAGTTGCTAGAGCAGCAGGCATTCATTAGAAATTCACCTCTGAGTTGTGGGCAAAATTGCTGGAGCAGAAGTAAGCTTCAGATGATATTCCATCATTCTTTTGTTTACGCTCTCTCCCATTAGCTTATAGCCCCTCACATCCCTAAGCTCAGAGGAGGAAAACAAAGATGTTCATGGGTCTTTTTGTCTGTAAGTGGATGTTTCAGAATGGAGCGATGCAGGGAGCCTGTGGCCCCCCCATTTCAGTTTCTGTGATACAACAAAGAGCTTTTCAAACTGCAAATTTTTTTCTCTGCGCTTGATCCATACTGATTTGAATTAAAAAAATACTCAGAAACACAGTTTTAAGCCTAAATTCTCTTATGTCCTCCATCATGAGAAGAATGTTACAAGAACATGTTAAAAACACTATTTTTCATTGGTCTAATTAGACGAGGTTCGCAGTTTTACACAATTTTAAGAAACCAGCTTTAATGGTCAATAGAATTAATTTAATATAGGAAGAGAACAGGGTTATCTGCTTTAAAGCTCATTGTTTCATAAAACCTGACACTTTTCTGAATGTACTTAATGAAGACTTGAAGCAGAGCTGAACAGTTTTGAAGACATTTTTATGTCACGTCTTTTGAAAAATCATCACCAAGGAAAAAAAAGAATTTCAAGTCATTAACATGCCGGTGGCTGTGGGTGGACAAACTTTACAAAGAAAATCAAAGCATATGTTTGTGGGTGGAAGGTGGATGCTTAAAACAACATTGAGGAGGGAAAAAGATTGATAAAAAATGGAGAACAGCATCCCGACCTCACTGCGTCCACGAAAGAGTGTGACTTGAAAACAAAAGCAGGTCTGGATAAGGCAAAAATGAAACAAAATAATACAAATATGAAATGAAAAAGTCATGTTTAAAATACAAAATGAATGTTTCTAAGACTAAAAAGGACAAGTACATACCACATTAAAGTGAATATCTCAACTTAACATCATACGTTATTTACTCTGAAAAATGTAATGCCACCTCTAAAATCAAAAGCACATAATAACAAAAACTCTCCTCCGTCCAACAAGTATCATCTGGTGTAACATCAGGTTCAGATAAACAATGGTTGAAGAAATAAACAAGCAATGTTTTTGATGCGTATGCTAATGCAACACATGCTGGTCACATTCTGTCAGACCAAACTGCCTCATTCCTGTCAAAATGAAAATGAAAAAAGGAATGAATGATGGTGGAAGCTGGTGACAAATATTTGTATTTACCCATTTAAAATAAAATAATAATAAAACATTTTCAAATGAAAGATGTGCCAGAGATGCTTTAAATGTAAGTTAGACGTTAAAAAAGTGACACCATTATTAATGAAACTAAAACTTGAATATAAATGTTATATTTGTTTGAGTCAATATCTCTTATTAAATTTGATAGAGAAGAGTTTCATGAATATTTCTAAATAGTCTCATATTTGTAACCTTCATGTTTGCCGTGCATTTTTTAAACTGAAAATTAGGAATGTAACGATTCATTTTAACAATGATTTCATTAAAATAATAATTTATGGTGGCCGACCCGATTCATAGTCAGTATTGGTTCATTTTGAACAATCCGACTCATTGATCTAAAATGGATCCAAAACATTTTTGTCCAAAACTTCAACAGTGTGACTCAGAGATAAATACCTGCTACTGAACAGTGAAGTTTTCCAGATTCCTTGTATTTCTTCAATATAATCAAGTGTAAATTAAATGTGTGTACAAACAAACAAGTAAACAAGAATGAATGTCAAATCTATTCACCTTTTAGTTTGATAAAGTTCAGCCCACTGTTAAAATAATCTAAAGGATCATTATTAGAACATTCTAGCACACTGTATGGTCACATGACTTTGAAAAATTCCGTGTTTCCAAACATTGGACTGGAATGATGGTTGATCCGTTTTTACTGCATCATGTGTGTTATCCACTGTGATGGTTGTTTTCACCTTATAGTAAAAAAAAACTACCATTCCTGAATACAAATGGTATTTAATCATATTGATATAATCGATTTATTTCAATTTCAACCAGTTTTATAATGGTATAGGTTGATTCGTTCAACAACTTTCCTCAGACAGATCGGTCTGGTTGGATCAAAGGAATATACATTTATTAATTGATTAAGTCAATGAATCATTACACTCCCACTGAAAATAGATCAACAAGTTCACAAGTAATACAGATAAAAACATGAAAATACATGCACGTGAGGAGATAAAAAGAAAACTGAAGTGTAAAGAAATAACCCTAAAAACGTAATTTGGACCATGTCCTGAAGACAGAAAGTCTCAGTCTGCAATACAGTAGTACTGATCCACAACCACAAAGCAAATCTACCCCCTGACATGAACGCTTCTCCACTGCAGCCAGGTAGAGTTCATCCTGCAGAGGATTGTGGGACATTTTGAAATGTCAGAGGGCAGAGTTTGATCATTCTGCTCTGTTCCCATCTTCACTTAAACTGTGAGGAGTCCACTGACCCAACACCCCAGCAGAACATGAGTCAGATTTCAGCATGTGTGTATGGTGATTTCACAAGCAAACAAGATCATAGAGGAGGGGGAGCAGATGTGCAGACTGACGATGGGAGTCCTGGGGGACTGCTATCACATCAGGGTTTGAAAGTTTGCAATGGTGTGTGTTCAGTGAGTGACCTGAATACTGAAGCGGTCAGTCAGATGAGGATGGGGTCACAGTTACTCTGGAAAAATGATGAGATCAACAACTGAGTCAGGTTCTGCAGAGGACAACTGCCCCATGCTCTGCTCCTCCCAGCAGCAAGCCAGGAAGCCGGTGGGCAGCGCCAGGCTGTGCCCGAGCACTGCATGAAGATCCATTTCACAGACTTCACACAGGAGATGGATATGAGAGGGGATTCAGCTCGTCTGTGATTGGATATTTCAGCATCAGATTTGATTTAGCAGCAACTGAATCCAAACTAATTACAAGAAATGACTCCTGTCTGCAGGGTTTGTCTGCTAAAACAAACAAAAGAGGAGTTGTGTGTGTGTTTTGAAGGGGGTCCACTCATAAAGCTCAGTTCTGAATCCACTAAGGAAGAGTGTAAGAGAGAAAGTGAGCACAGACGAAAGTGGAGCTTCTCTGTCACAGACTGAGCAAACAAAGCCGTCTCATTGGGAGTGACTTTTGCTTCCTGGATTACTGAGTAAATATGACGGTTACTACCAACAGACAGCAGGAGACTCACAGCGTACCGCATTTATATCATGTGCATTCGTGTCTTCTGAGAGGAGGGTTTTCAAAGATGAAAGTCAACAACACTAAGGTTTTTCTTTACCAGTTCATGTGCCTTAGAGGGAATGCACGCAGGAACGCTCCGAGACATAAAATGAGTATTAGCAGAGAAAACGACTACCACAGATCACATGTACAAACCACTGACTGTATCTGACAACCAGACGGAGTGACCCTGACCTGAGTGAGTTTTTTTACCCTGCATTCAAAATCAATGCAAGCTTTTAATTTGTCATTTCTACCAAACAGAACGTTCAAAAAAATACTTGCAAAATATTTCTACAATAAGTTGCTTCAATACCGGTATGCATGTATTATATATTTTAATCAAAACATTCTAGAAATCTGGTCCAACAGGTTTCTGTTTCAGAGGGCAAATGAGAAACCTTCATCAAAATGAAATCCAAACTCGCCTATACATCAGACTGGGTTAAGTTGTTCTGTCGTAGGTCCAAACTGTGGGCTCACTCTGTGTCGCCTCTGGCTCTGTTCTCTTGTTGCCTAAAATTATTCATTTTTTCACTAACTAACTGGTTTCCCTTCACTTCTTGTTTAACAGATCCTACAATCATTTTGAGTGTACGAGCCTGCGTTCTGTTCTCTCCAGAGGCCACTTGGGGAGGTAGACGGACACAGCTCTGAGACCTGGCAACTTTTTTTAAATTTTTATTAATAGTGTCCTACTTGACTGATTTGACTTCTAATTTGACCATGGATATCAATAAAGTGTCTTTAATTTAATTGAATATTGTTAAAAAACTTGTGATAACCTGATTTATTTTTTTCAAAATCACCTGAATTTAAAAAGAGTGAAATCTATTAGAGAACACAACATTGCTTTGCACATATATTTCCTCTGTATAGCACATTGAGACATGGTGGATTTATAAGTAAAACTATATATAAAAAATGCAGTTATTTGAGAATATAACTTGTTTGTATGTTTTTAATGTTTTGGCCAAAAAATGCAGACTTTAAACATTTAAAACTGCAGTGGGAATGAATTTGTTCTGAACATTTAGTTAAAACAAAGAAGCTGGAATGAGTGAACAGTGGAGTTCAAACTCATTCAGCAGCTCTGTAGCTCAAAACTCTGAATGTGACGTTTAAAAAAGCTGCAGGCATGATCCCACTCCTCGCCAGGACACTGACCAACCATCAGACAGAGATGTTCCAACAGCAGAGCTCTTTGTTTCCATGACAATAGGGTTCTGTTCCTCTGGGGTGGGCCGATCTTTTCACTCTTTGCTCAGAGTTGAGGGTTGAAGGAGGATGAGCGACAGATGAGTCAAAGAACAGGCAACGAACCAGGGAAAAGAACCCCAACCTGTAGACCTACTCAGATTGTGAATTTTTGTACGAGTGAGTATTTCTATGAACCACAAGTCTCCTTTCACCAAACCACTTCAACAGAAACCGTAAAACACAATACATACATGAACTATGAACGTTTCTCCATCCGTGTGAAGATGTTGGGACGTTAAGGACAAAGACAGACAGATATTGTCCCCTGGGATGGTCTCTGGCATTGTGGGTAGCTGGAACCATTACCAGCTGCTCAGGACGTGTACAGTAGATCTATTCTTTATTCGCCCACATTACTCATTACTCACGCCTCTGTTTCCTCCTCTGCTAATCTCTCATTCCGTCTCGTCCCCATTGTCACGCAGAAGAAACAAAAAAGCAGGAGAGAATGTGAAGAGCAGGACGGTAGAAGAAGAGCAAGCCCACACAGCACACGTGTCCGTCATGTTTAGCTTAATGGCCAGATGAAAATGATGAAGGACAGCCAGAGCTCCTCAAGTGCCAAAACCTTTCCTGCTGGCTGCTTCATGCACATGCTTCATTACTCAGAGAGCTTCCAAGGCAGAGGTTTTGGCTTCCAGCCTTTTGGGGGAAAATAACATAATCTGTTGCTGTTATTATTACTATTAGAGTGCAGCATTTCTGGGAGAGGCAAGGTCTATGGAAAAAAAAAAACTAACATGTGGAAGTTTGCTTCTTATCTGGAAGCCTGAAGCAAACCAGCTGGAGGAGGTTGGACTTGATTTGAGTCACAGGCAACAACAGAATTCAGAGCAAACATGATGGGAACAAAAACCTGAGGTTTGTGTGTGAACTCCATAAATTCAATCTGTTGCATGCTTAAAAAAATCTATGAGAGCATCAAAAACAGAGCTGCACCCCTGAATCACAGCCAACGTCCTCTCATTATCATATCTGGCAGAATCTTTGCTCTAAAGATGCCAAGTTTTCTTTTTATAAAAATGTGAGGGAAGGCAAAAGAAAAACACGAGGATAAATCAACAGTTTATGTTGGTTTAGAACCTCCATGTCTCCGAGATCAGGCTCCTGCTCATTCCTCTCTGCACCTGTTCTCCCTGGAAAGCTGGCGTGGACGTTGAACAGACTCACCTGGAGCGGGTTTTCCATAACCTGGGCCTGGTGAGCCTGGGCGGACACCACCGCGGCAGTGGTGAGGAGTGAACTGTCGTTCTCCATTGTTTCTTTGTCAAGGGTCAAAGACAGAGTCGTGCATCGCAGTTTTCAGACTTTTCAACCCCCTGATCGTGGTTTTATCTCCCCATCCCAGCAGCCCACGTCTCTTTCAGTCAGTTTCAACTCCGAGGGAAAAGTTCCTCCCTGTTGAAACCCGGAGCAGGGGCTGTGATAGCTTCATGGACAGCTGGGAAATCAGAAATACACTCAGAAAGCTGTAACTGCAAAACCCACATCATTTTTTCTCTTTCTTTTTTAAATGTTTTATTGTCCAGCAATTATCTTTCTATTATAAGGAATAGTAACATCAATTGTAAAAACAAGTCCTTGTTGTTAGTGCTTTAAAAGAAAACACTGAACAATTCCGATGAACGACATTTTGAAGTTCATTGAATGTACCCGCTGGAAAGCAGGTGCACAACGTGACCATGAGCATCTAGAGTAAGAAACTGTTAAAACATTCTCTAAACCGTCTCCAGTTTAGAAACTTATAAGAGAATGTGTATAGGGTCAAATCAGGATCAGCCTAAAGTGGACGAAAAATCAGATAATGCATAAAAACAAAACATGTGAAACAGTTTTAAACTCAAAGGTACACATTGTAAGATAGAAGGACATGATGAAAAATTGGAGGGAAATGTAAATTTGTGATACATATATTTTGAAATGGAAAGAAGTACTGAAATTTAGAAGAAAAACACGTACATTTGAAACTTGAATGAAAATGATAGGCTTGAACCTAAAACTGTAACTGAATGAAAAATGATGTTCGTGAGTGTGTGTGTGTGTGTGTGTGTGTGTGTGTGTGTGTGTGTGTGTGCGCGCGTGTGTGTGTAATGCAACCACAAGGGGTCACACTCTTCTACCACAAGCTTGTCTACAAGGAAGT